>OY744555.1:35263564-35288564 GCA_963556195.1 Sepiola atlantica
TCATGCGAGTAGTATTTTTTTGTGTTCATTTATACATAAATAACACTAAACAATCAAACATTTTGAAAATTTTGCAAAATTCAGAAGGTGCAGGCCACTAGTTTTGGCTATTTTACATTCATGAAAAACCTTTCACAGCCTGAAAATGGTCCTAAATTAAAGTACTATATCAGATTTAACCATCTATATCCATTCATAGCTTTTGAGGATGTTTTAGGATCTGCAATGTCGCATGAAACCACTTTTTCACCGAAAAATGATGGATTTTGAGTCCCGTGGAGCCCTAACGGCTATTTTTGGCCTGTACCTTCTGAATTTTGCAAAATTTTCAAAATGTTTGATTGTTTAGTGTTATTTATGTATAAATGAACACAAAAAAATACTACTCGCATGAATCTGAAATTTTCACCCATTACGTCCCACCCCTTCTGAATTTTGCAAAATTTTCAAAATGTTTGATTGTTTCGTGTTATTTATGTATAAATGAACACAAAAAAATACTACTCGCATGAATCTGAAATTTTCACCCATTACGTCCCACCTCTAATAAGAACCAGCAGATGAAGAAATATCAGACACCAGCAACGGCGCTTATTAACCAGGATATGCTGATATATTTACTCGTATATAATAAACACGATAATAAAAAGTAAAAATTTAGTTGGGTTTTTTTCAGATGATGCAATTGTTTGTGGGTTTTCACATCATTCAGGCTGTAAGGTGGTCTTAGAATTAAGTTGCAACTGAACTCCATTGAGTATTTATTTACCTCCTCTCCAGGAGTTAGGCACAAGGCCAGTTTTATCTTACTCCCACAAGTAAGATGTGACCCAAGGCCGGGTCGGAAAAGTGGGGTTTGAAAAGCCAGCGCCCGAGAAAGTGACCACTCTGGCCATTAAAAATTGCCTGGGCAGCCCTGTCGGCATTCCCCGGTAGGGGCGCCTCAGGCAGTAAGCAATAAACTTACTCCTCCCCAAAGAGGGGAGGCAAAGCCTGGGAGGGTGGACCTCCTAGAACTGCACAGGACAAACCCATAGACTGGCGTAAATCAAGCCCCGAAGGCCAAGACAATACCAGTTTATGGGGTGCAGTATCCATCGGAACAGATACTACACTTTGATCTTAGCCAAAAGGCCAAGATGGGAATTCAGAAGTCTATGACTAGACTCCAAACATTAAAAAAAAAAACGCAGTTCGGTTCAATTCCTGTAGAAGCACAAACACCCTCTGTGTACCTTTGAGATCCAATGAACGAAAAATAATTCGGCTCACCGCAGAATCTCACTCGACACTCGCTTCTTCCTTCTCCTGATTTTCTTCTCTTTTTATTAGCAGATTTTCCTTCAGTTAATTCCGCTTAACCAATCAGAAAAAACATAATCCGCTGGCTGACTATTTGTCATCAAGGCGAATCCACGTATTATTGTGCAGCAACCAATAGATTTGTTACTTTGAGGTTGTGAGTTCAATCCTCACTAGAAAACTAGTAAGCCAAAACTTATTTCCCTTTCCATCTGCAAGCCAGGCAAAGGCAGACCCTCTTACTGCGGGGAAGAACTAAGTCCGGGCCATCTCCACCGCTCGATTCTGGCTCAAGATCATCAATTCCGCCACAGTAGCGATGCCCTAGTTTTCCACATATGCTCAGAAGCAGCCTGTACCCACACGTTGGCAATTAAGATGAACCCATTCATTTGTGTGATGATGATGATGATGATGATGATGATGATGATGATGTGTAATCTTTACCCAACCCCATGACACACTCAGCATCTAAAAGGCTTCTGGCTGTATCTAATTAGTCAAAGATAATTTGAATCTCGGCACACAACTTTTTGGCATGCATACCAAACAATCTACACACAAACTTTTGTGAGATAGAATTTTAAAAATACCTATTTAATTAAATTTCCTTTTTTTTTCAAAAAAATTTATTACCAAATTATAAACCAAGCAAGAAAGTTGCAATGAAAATTCAAGACATTTTTTTTTTTATTGAAGTTGACCCAAGTCAACTTCCTTGTTAACATAAATATCGTATGACGAAGAATTTTATCCAATGAATGTGTTCTCTTATAAATTTGAAAACGACTTACTATGAATGGAATGAGAGAAATGCGATAAATACTTGATGGGCTGGGTGCGATGGGTGAGATGGGAGAGGTTTCCCTTTACGACAAAGTCTATATTGAGAGGTGAATCAAAATTATTCAAGACAAATGCTCATTATCTTGTCTCCACACAGTACGTAGTCTTTGACTGATGGCTTTGCCAAATGTTGCTAATGACTGAACATGAATACTTCTCCTCTGTTGGTATTAACCGACCAAACTTTCAAAGAATGGTAATCGCCAAAAAAAAGTTTTTAAAAAAAAACAACAAAAGAAAACATACTAATGGGAAAAATAATTTTTTCATTATTTTTAATCAACAGAAAAAGAAGAAAGTTTTGAAACATTCTTAATTCCGTTACTGTATGTACGTTTCTCCGCAGTTACCTCAATCAAGGGGAGATAATAAGTCTTTCGTTTCATGTAATCTTTTCAGATTCAAAGTGATTTTAATTTATTACGCATTGTTTTCGTGTAGTGCTACTGATCAAACATACAGTGGTCGATCGATAACACGAATGAAACCTCTAACCATGAGGAAGGAGGAGGGAGCAGGATTCAGAAGCAACTCTTATTTTAATGAGTGAATTTAAAAAGAAAAGTTTGTGATTAGGATTAGGGTTAGGGTTAGGATAAGGGGTTAGAGTTAGGATGCATGAGGAAGGAGTTAGTGGAGGGTAAGCAAAGGAGAGGAAAGGGATTAGGGTTAGGATTAGTGTTGAATTGTCAACTGAATATAGTTCCACTCAACCAGGTGGTGATAAGGCCATCGACCTGATCACCGCACTACGTGATAATTACTGCGCTGCAGAGGTATCACGTGACATGAAAATTAGGCGCCAAATTTGTTCTTTCAAAATTGTATCTTCAGTCCGAGAATAAAAGTTGTGCAATACGCACGTATTATTGTTACCCCATTCTATTCTCGTCTTTTCTTCTATGTCTTCGTGACTCATAGTCTACCACGATGTTACGCTCTACCCCTCAAAGCTTAACAATTAGGGTTAGGATAAGGGTTCAGGGTTAGTGTTAGGATTAGGGTTAGGATTAGAATTGTAAACCAATATGTTAAAACATCCAAACGGTAGAAATGAGATGCTACAGAAGAGTGCTTGCCATCTCTTACTCAGACTGTGTCACAAACGAAGAAGTTCGCGCGCTCATCAACGCAAATCTGAACACCTACGAAGATTTGCTGACAACTGTAAGAAAAAGAAAGCTTGGATGGTATGGTCACGTAACAAAGGGGCAGTGGTCTCTCCAAAACCATCCTTCAGGGAGCAGTGCAAGGCAAGAGAAGGAGAGGTAGACAACACAAAAGATGGACGGACGGACAACATCAAAGAGTGGACGGGCTACAACTTAGCTACAACCCAGTCCATTGCCCATGACCGTCAGAAGTGGAGACAGCTGGTGTGGAGTTCATTGGTGCAGCGACCCTACGACCCAGGAGGGGGTTAAGGGACCAAGTCAAGTCATGTTAAAACATTCAATATAGCCATTTTATACAAGCGTAAAATGTTAATTGGTCACATTTCTAAACTGCGATTACAGTCCCTGAACAAAAACCCTAACCCTCTCACAATATTTCCGATCATTAAAGCCGTGAGGTGATTGCAAAGGCAGAAAAGGCAGCAAAGGGTTTGGGGCAACTTTAACAAAAGTTGCCCCATTGTTGCTGGTTATAAAGACGGGGCCCAATAAGAGTTGCAGCTTATTACAACCAATCTATGTTAAAAAGTTGTGTGTTTAGAGTTTGTCTCTTCGTACACAAATAGAAACATGTGCTTGCTTGGCCCCAAAAAGGAATAGGAAGAGTACACATTACTAAGGCGGTAGTTTTTACAATGTCAAAACACGAGTTCGAATCTCTCATAAGTTTAAAGTATTGATTTACTCCTCTCCAGGAGTTAGGCACAAGGCCAGTTTTTATCTTATCTCACAAGTAAGATGTGACCCAAGAGTACCCAAGTTCAAATCTCACATAAGTTTCTAACTGGACACATGTTTTAGAACTTTCAGGAAATTAACATAACATAAAAAATGAAACGACACCACTCGCATCGATGTCGCCAACATCTTGTGGTCATCTTTTGGTCGAGATCAAAGTGTAGTATCTGTTCCGATGGATACTGCACCCTATAGACTGGTATTGTCTTGGCCTTCGGGGCTTGATTTACGCCGGTCTATGGGATTGTCCTGTGCAGTTCTAGGAGGTCCACCCTCCCAGGCTTTGCCTCCCCTCTTTGGGGAGGAGTAAGTTAATTGCTTACTGCTTGAGGCGCCCCTACCGGGGAATGCCGACGGGGCTGCCCAGGCAATTTTTGATGGTCAGAGTGCTCACCTCTCGGGCGCTGGCTTTTCAACCCCCACTTTCCGACCCGAGCTTGGGTCACATGTTACTTGTGGGAGTAGGATAAAAACTGGCCTTGTGCCTAACTCCTGGAGAGGAGTAAATTACTCTTGTGGTCATCACAACGAATGTTACATTTAGATTACATTTTTAACTCCATTTTTTCAATGGAATTTGTAAAAAGCTTTTAGATTTTTATTTAAAAATAATTTTTAAAAACTTTAGATTGAAATCTCAGAAATCAAGTAACAAAATTACATCAGATGTTTACAACACATTTTTGTCCGATTTTAACAAAAGGTCAAATTTTGACATTGAAAGGTCATGATTTTTTTTTTTTTTTTACCACATACTCGTTGTCATGGTAACTAGTCTATAAAAAATCAAAACATTCCCTACATTTTATAAAAAATCAGACTTCAATATGTAATGTTTTGCCATATCTCCTGAACAATAACCCAGTTTAATATTAAATCAAAAGTGAAAATACGGGCATTGATGTAGAATATAAAATATAAAATGTTTAAATATGATAGAGAAAAAAAAACAAAAAAACTGAGGGTGCATTGTTACTTTGGGACCCGTGCTAAAAGTGCCTCGAAGTCAATGCTTTTCGGGTTTTTACGTTAAACGCCGGAGAGTGTCGAATGAAAAATCTATTGACTTACCTGCATTAAAAAAAAAACACAAACGAGGTTGGATTTACAAGCGTGACAAAACAAACAAATATTTTTTGAAAAATGATTATTTTTTGAACGAAGTATCACATAAGTGTTTAAATTAAAAAAATATTATTTATTTTTTAACGAAGTTTCAAATAAGTGTTTAAATTAAAAAATATTATTTATTTTTTTAACGAAGTTTCAAATAAGTGTTTAAATTAAAAAATTATTTATTTTTTTTAATGAAGTTTATAATAAGTGTTTAAATTAAAAAAAATATAATTTAATTTTTTTACGAAGTTTCAAATAAGTGTTTCAATTAAAAAATATTATTTATTTTTGAACGAAGTATCACATAAGTGTTTAAATTAAAAAATTATTATTTATTTTTGAACGAAGTTTCAAATAAGTATTTAAATTTTAAAATATTATTTATTTTTTTAACGAAGTTTCAAATAAGTATTTAAATTTAAAAATATTATTTATTTTTTTAACGAAGTTTCAAATAAGTATTTAAATTTAAAAATATTATTTATTTTTTTAACGAAGTTTCAAATAAGTATTTAAATTTAAAAATATTATTTATTTTTTTAACGAAGTTTCAAATAAGTGTTTAAATAAAAAAAAAATATTATTTATTTTTTTAACGAAGTTTATAATAAGTGTTTAAATTAAAAAATATTATTTATTTTTTGAACGAAGTTTCAAATAAGTGTTTAAATTAAAAATGATTATTTTTTAAACTAAGTTTCAAATAAGTGTTTAAATTAAAAAATTATTATTTATTTTTTTAACGAAGTTTATAAGTGTTTAAATTAAAAAAATATAATTTATTTTTTTAACGAAGTTTCAAATAAGTGTTTAAATTAAAAAAATATTATTTATTTTTTTAACGAAGTTTATAATAAGTGTTTAAATTAAAAAAATATAATTTATTTTTTTAACGAAGTTTCAAATAAGTGTTTAAATTAAAAAATGATTATTTATTTTTTTAACGAAGTTTCAAATAAGTGTTTAAATTAAAAAAATATTATTTCTTTTTTTAACGAAGTTTCAAATAAGTGTTTAAATTAAAAAGTTATTAGTTTTATTTTGCTTTTTTTATTATTAAACATTTGTACGAAAGAATTTTTTTTTAAAACGAAGAAAAAACAGTGATGATGACAGTGAAAAGTTAATCAAGTAAGTGTTTTTTTTTTTGGGGGGGGGGGGTTCATTTTTTGCGTTTGTAGATGAGGCTGGGCCAATATTCAGGACAAATGCAGAACCGTATAAGATTATTAAGTTTTTCTATGATAAAAAAAAGGTGCTTGTGCATATCAACCCTGACATTGAAATATTTAAAGAATGTATAAATTTTATTATGTACTTACGTGTTTGCTGAAAATAAGATTGTGCAGAAAAAATTACGCAAATTCATCCAGTATTTATTAAATTATAAGAAAAAGAGAAAAAAATGATTTTACGTACATTTTGACATTTTTGTAAACAATGGAGACCCAAACCCCGAAATCGTGAAAATATGAGTTATCGTCCTTGACCACTGGAAAATCTAAGATACAAAATGGTAGAAATATCTACCGAGTGATAAAATCGTTTTTTATTTATAATTAAATAAATACTGGATGAATTTGCATAATTTTTGGTGTACAGTCTTTTTTTCATCTACCACGTAAGTACATAACAAAGTTTTTACATTTCTTTAGCTATTTTATTTTTAAGAGCGGTCTAACATGTCAGGGTTGATATGCACAAGCACCGAAAAAAGTCTGATTTTTAGAAACCATTCTTTGTTTACTTACTAAATCTGAACTTCTGTTCAGATTTAGTAAGTAAACAAATCTAAGAATGTAAGCATTTAAGAATGTTAGTTTATGGCCAATACAAACGAAAGATTAGAAAAGAAGGCTTTAAAATAGAACGTGGAGATTCCACAACAAGGAGAAGAATGTAGCTGTGTATTGGCGGAGTATCACAATCTGCTAGGATGCTTAATAAAAATAATCGACCTACCTTTGTCATTCTTCTGAACAGGTTGGTAATTAACCCTTTCCAAATTGTGAGACTCGGTCTCTTCAATCAAACTAGAAAGGGCCTAAAATAAAAAAAGACATTTTTATTAATAAAATAAATGTAATTTTTTTAACTAAACAAATAAAAAGACAATAAAAATAGTATCCATTACTGATCGCAGCAATGCTGCATCCTTGTTTTACATATACTTTAATGGATTGTTCTCTGATGAACTTGCTGCATTAGTGCCCCCGCGGCGTAAATTCACTAGACCAACCCGACAATCAGCAAAATCCCATCGATTCACTGTGGATGATCCCCAGATGCTGAAGAGCTTTCTACTCCAATAGCTTCTTTTCTCGTGCTGCCCTGCTCTCTGTATCCCCGACTGTACTGACATGGAGAAAGTTAAAACTAATGTAAACAGACATCTCGCTGCACAGCTCCCAACTTCGGATGACCCCCAAAGCCTACACTCTATTTCTCAGTAGCCCCTTACGTCTACAGTGGTGACCTGCCTTGTTTGGGGTGAACTAAGTTTAAAAAAAAAAAAAATTTTTTTTTAAATGAGTGTTGTTTGAATCTCAAAGAAGTGTAAAACAATGGAAACTGATGTGGAGAAAGAATATCTGGATGTCAAAGCTATTGACGTTGTTCAGAAGTTTTATTACATTGGAGCACAGGATGGTTTTTTGATTGTTTTATTTTACGGCATATCAACCCTTTTCGGGTTATTTAATGCCGAATCCAGTCATTTTGGTATAAGTTTTTATGCTTCAAGTTCTTTTTATCTTCAAATATTTATTCATGGTGTTTTGTTCGGTTTGGTTGTTTTGTAGATATGTCACAACTAGATATGGAAAAAGAAGCATTGTCTTTGATGGGTATGAAAGTGGTCCATCCATTAAAGACACAACTCACCGACGTCGAGGAGAGGGCTCTGTTGGTGTTAATGTGTCACTGACCCCTTTAATGGTGTTCAAATTAAAAAAGGATGTTTTCCTAGCTAATCAAGAAAACAAACAATTGTTTATCAACTTGCTGGGAAAGAGTTTGGAGGAAGCAAATTGTAAAGTAGTCCATGCATCTGGAGACGCTGACGTATTGATTGTGAAGACTGCTCTAGAATTGGCACAGACAGGAGAAACCATTTTGATAGCAGATGACACTGACCTATTGGTCCTTCTATGTTATCATGCCGATAGAGATGATGGTTACAACATCTTCTTCACGCCACAACCAAAGGATAGTGCAAAAAGTGTGAAAGTTTGGAACATCAAAGAGATGAGGAAATCTTTGGGAGATGTGGTCTGTTCCAACATTCTTTCCATCCATGCACTACTGGGTTGTGATTCTACATCCAGTGTTTATGGAATTGGGAAGGCAGCATCTCTTCGAAAGGTGATGAACAATAGAAACTTCCTCAAACTTGCAGAAGTGTTTGGCAAAGATAACAGTGCAGAAGAGGTTATTGAAGCTGGGGAGAAGGCTTTAGTGTTCCTGTACAATGGTAATGATGGGGAAAACATCAATCATCTCTGACTGAGGCGCTTTAAGGAAAAGGTTGCAAAAAGCTCAAAGTCTGTTGAGGCCAAATCATTGCCACCAATAAGAGCAGCTACGAAATTCCACAGCCTTCGAGTTTACTTCCAAATTCAGGAATGGAAATGTAGAAACCAGCTAAAACCTGACGAGTGCGGATGGAAATTTTCAGATCGTAAATTACAACCAATCAAGACTGACTTTCCAGCTGGTCCTGTAAATTTGTTGGCTATAATTAGGTGTAACTGTACTTCAGGGTGTACTACAGCAAGATGCAGTTGCAGGAAACATGCCATTGACTGTTCAAACTTGTGTGGTAATTGCAAAGGCCTCCACTGCAGCAACTCGCCACAGCCAGATCTTGATGAAGTTACCCTTGACTAAGAAATGTTCTTTGGTCCGTTCATGATTGTATAAGCACCCCCGCAGGATGAAGATGTTGATAATTCCACCCCACCCAACTACCCGCCCCCTCCCCCCCCCCAAAAATTTTTTCCCCCCCCTCCCACCAAAGAGCTATTTTTATTTAAAAAAATATAAGTTTAGGTTTCTAGGTGTGGATGTGATTGAGCAACCCTTGTTTCACTGTTATTGATACATCCGGACAGAAGTTATGGGATAGCTTGATACAACCGGACAGTGCATTTTTATCAAGTTGTTACATGAATGCATTGGCTGATTTCAAAATCACCAGTAAATAACATTGAAAAAGTTTAAAAAAACCAGACCCGCCCCCGAAAACTGGTCCCGTTGACCCCCGGGGACATTTTTTTTTTCGTAATTTTGAGATATTATGCTCCCAGGTGTTGTCCGGTCCTAAAGATGTCAATTTGTTGACCGTTTGGCGAGTAGTTTTTGAGGAGTAGCTGGATATACAAACAGACAAACAGACAGACATACAGACAAGTGCCCTTTATATAGGAGAAGAAGAAGAAGAAGAAGATTGTACTTATTTTGTACCTATTTTTTATGAAATGTCAGGAATTAATGTGACAATTGATGCCTTGAAAAGGGCTACTTAGTCTGTGTACCTTTTATATTCATATTTTTATAAGAAATTAAAAAAAACATGAAAACAATGGCAGGGGCTAGTCATTTTCTGGTGTTAGGTAGCTATATGATTAAAAATAAACTATCATTACAATTTAAAACACCAAAAAAATGTCAAGCTGGTTTGGAGTGGGCCCTGTGTGGGGTTTCATGCAAAATATATTTTTATATTTTTAATTTAATAAAGGTTTTTTGTCAGGAAAAACGTTTATTTTTGTCAGAAATAATGGGCATACTTGTCAAGTATATTATGTCTCGAAATTTATTTATTCATTCATAAATGAATGTTAATAATAAGTATTTATTAATTAATTAATAAATTAATGTTAATATTAAGTATTTATTAATTAATTAATTAATTAATGTTAATATTACGTATTTATTCATTAATTAATCAATTAATGTTAATATTACGTATTTATTAATTAATTAATAAATTAATGTTAATATTAAGTATTTATTAATTAATTAATTAATTAATGTTAATATTACGTATTTATTCATTAATTAATCAATTAATGTTAATATTACGTATTTATTAATTAATTAATAAATTAATGTTAATATTAAGTATTTATTAATTAATTAATTAATTAATGTTAATATTACGTATTTATTCATTAATTAATCAATTAATGTTAATATTACGTATTTATTAATTAATTAATAAATTAATGTTAATATTAAGTATTTATTAATTAATTAATTAATTAATGTTAATATTACGTATTTATTAATTAATTAATCAATTAATGTTAATATTACGTATTTATTAATTAATTAATAAATTAATGTTAATATTAAGTATTTATTAATTAATTAATAAATTAATGTTAATATTACGTATTTATTAATTAATTAATCAATTAATGTTAATATTACGTATTTATTAATTAATTAATAAATTAATGTTAATATTACGTATTTATTAATTAATTAATAAATTAATGTTAATATTAAGTATTTATTTATTAATTAATTAATGTTAATATTAAGTATTTATTTATCAATAAATTAATGTTAATATTAAGTATTTATTTATTAATTAATTAATGTTAATATTAAGTATTTATTCATTAATTAATCAATTGATGTTAATAAGTATTTATTAATTCATTCATAAATGAATGTTAATATTAAGTATTAATTCTTTAATTAATCAATTAATGTTAATATTAAGCATTTATTCATTGATTAATCAATTAATGTTAATATTAAGATTTTATTCATTAATTAATAAATTAATGTTAATATTAAGTATTTATTCATTAATTAATAAATTAATGTTAATATTAAGTATTTATTCATTCATAAACAAATGTTAATATTAAGTATTTATTCATTAATAAATGAATGTTAATATTAAGATTTTATTCATTAATAAATGAATGTTAATATTAAGATTTTATTCATTAATTAATCAATTAATGTTAATATTTAGTATTTATTCATTAATCAATTACTGTTAATATAAAGTATTTATTCATTAATTAATCAATTACTGTTAATATTAAGTATTTATTCATTAATTAATCAATTAATGTTAATATTAAGTATTTATTTATTAATTAATCAATTAATATTAAGTATTTATTCATTAATTAATCAATTAATTTTAATAAGTATTTGTTCATTAATTAATAAATGAATGTTAATATTAAGTATTTATTCATTAATTAATCAATTAATGTTAATATTAAGTATTTATTCATTAATTAATAAATTAATGTTAATATTACGTATTTATTCATTAATTAATAAATTAATGTTAATATTAAGTATTTATTCATTAATTAATCAATGAATGTTAATATTAAGTATTTATTCATTAATTAATAAATGAATGTTAATATTAAGTATTTATTCATTAATTAATAAATTAATGTTAATATTAAGTATTTATTCATTCATAAATCAATGAAAGTTAATATTAAGTATTTATTCATTAATTAATAAATGAATGTTAATATTAAGTATTTATTCATTAATTAATAAATGAATGTTAATATTACGTATTTATTCATTAATTGATCAATTAATATTAATATTAAGTATTTATTCATTAATTAATAAATTAATGTTAATATTAAGTATTTATTCATTAATTAATCAATTAATGTTAATATTAAGTATTTATTCATTAATAAATGAATGTTAATATTAAGTATTTATTCATTAATTAATAAATGAATGATAATATTAAGTATTTATTCATTAATTAATAAATGAATGTTAATATTAAGTATTTATTCATTAATTAATCAATGAATGTTAATATTAAGTATTTATTCATTAATTAATCAATGAATGTTAATATTAAGTATTTATTCATTAATTAATCAATTAATGTTAATATTAAGTATTTATTCATTCATAAATCAATGAAAGTTAATATTAAGTATTTATTCATTAATTAATAAATGAATGATAATATTAAGTATTTATTCATTAATTAATAAATGAATGTTAATATTAAGTATTTATTCATTAATTAATCAATGAATGTTAATATTAAGTATTTATTCATTAATTAATAAATGAATGTTAATATTAAGTATTTATTCATTCATAAATGAATGTTAATATTAAGTATTTATTCATTAATTAATAAATGAATGATAATATTAAGTATTTATTCATTAATTAATCAATTAATGTTAATATTAAGTATTTATTCATTAATCAATGAATGTTAATATTAAGTATTTATTCATTAATTAATAAATGAATGTTAATATTAAGTATTTATTCATTAATTAATAAATGAATGTTAATATTAAGTATTTATTCATTAATTAATAAATGAATGTTAATATTAAGTATTTATTCATTCATAAATGAATGTTAATATTAAGTATTTATTCATTAATTAATAAATGAATGTTAATATTAAGTATTTATTCATTAATTAATAAATGAATGTTAATATTAAGTATTTATTCATTCATAAATGAATGTTAATATTAAGTATTTATTCATTAATTAATAAATGAATGTTAATATTAAGTATTTATTTATTAATTAATTAATTAATGTTAATATTAAGTATTTATTTAATTAAATAGAAATGATAGATGTTGCTTTTTTATGTCACTTAATTACTTTATCCCCCTTTTAGTTCAAGGACGAAATTCGTTTTGATATCACTCTTTTTCTAAATGTTTACAGAGACATGAAGAAATATTAGAAAGTTATTTAATCAACATACATACTAAATATAGCCCACATTTGAACCCCTAACGCCTCGCAGTTGTGTTCCAAACTTCAAACTTCATAAATATATGTTAATAAGATTTAGAATGAACCAGATAGATACAAATATATCAACCCTAACCTTAACTTCATATAGAGAAGAAATAGTCATTTTATAAACTATAAAAGAATATGAAAGGTTGGCTTATATTATGATGCATTTTTTTTATATAATCATTAAAAAAAAACGAGTCTAAATGCAAACTTCATTTCCACGGAATGGGCTGATAAGAGAGGCATCAAGAAATGCAAATAGAATTGAGACTGGCAAGTAAATTGAAACGAACGGGATGTTGTCCCTTACAGGAAACAACAGAGAGGAAGGTCATCCACATTATTGACAAACTCCTCAAAACCTCTCAGATTCCACTCTTAAATAATCGGATGCTCAAATATGACATGACACAATGTGGCAGGCGGACAAAGAAAGATTTTATTTTGCTCTTTAGAATAGATGTAGATGTAGCTAAGTAGTTAGGGGCAGGGTTAGATATAGCTAAGTAGTAAGGGTTAGGGTTAGGGTAGAAGGAGCTTAACGTTCTGATTGTAGATACATGCAATTTGCAGCCAAATGTCTTATAATATAATGAGCAGTTTCTCTGTCTGTCTGTCTGTCTGTCCGTCGGCCAGAATTTTTGTAAACGTAACTATTTACTTAATTGTTTAAGTCAGCGGTAATTTTTGTATACCTTAGAATTAGATCGGGAAATTATTAATTACTTAATTCAGATTAAATAACATAAATAAAGTATAAACAAATTTCACGACGAGATGCGATTCGAACAGACAAGGTGTTAAGTATCTCTCTCAATTTATTACTATTTCAACTTCTTTATATACTGTTACCAAAACTTGCTCAGACAACAGACGCGTTTTGCAATTTACATAATTCATTTCTTTTAAACTTCTAATAAATTCATATTTACAAATAAACACTTATAACTGCTATTCTCAAATTTACATAATTCATTTCTTTTAAACTTCTAATAAATTCATATTTACAAATAAACACTTATAACTGCTATTCTCAAATTTACATAATTCATTTCTTTTAAACTTCTAATAAATTCATATTTACAAATAAACACTTATAACTGCTATTCTCAAATTTACATAATTCATTTCTTTTAAACTTCTAATAAATTCATATTTACAAATAAACACTTATAACTGCTATTCTCAAATTTACATAATTCATTTCTTTTAAACTTCTAATAAATTCATATTTACAAATAAACACTTATAACTGCTATTCTCAAATTTACATAATTCATTTCTTTTAAACTTCTAATAAATTCATATTTACAAATAAACACTTATAACTGCTATTCTCAAATTTACATAATTCATTTCTTTTAAACTTCTAATAAATTCATATTTACAAATAAACACTTATAACTGCTATTCTCAAATTTACATAATTCATTTCTTTTAAACTTCTAATAAATTCATATTTACAAATATACACTTATAACTGCTATTCTCAAATTTACATAATTCATTTCTTTTAAACTTCTAAAAAATTCATATTTACAAATATACACTTATAACTGCTATTCTCAAATTTACATAATTCATTTCTTTTAAACTTCTAATAAATTCATATTTACAAATATACACTTATAACTGCTATTCTCAAATTTACATAATTCATTTCTTTTAAACTTCTAAAAAATTCATATTTACAAATATACACTTATAACTGCTATTCTCAAATTTACATAATTCATTTCTTTTAAACTTCTAATAAATTCATATTTACAAACATACACTTATAACTGCTATTCTCAAATTTACATAATTCATTTCTTTTAAACTTCTAAAAAATTCATATTTACAAATATACACTTATAACTGCTATTCTCAAATTTACATAATTCATTTCTTTTAAACTTCTAATAAATTCATACTTACAAATATACACTTATAACTGCTATTCTCAAATTTACATAGATGTGAAAGAGGTTTTGGGTTCTAGTTCGATAGAATCAATTCTAGATATTATGAGGCAATTTTGTTTTGGAAATTATGCTTTGTGCCCAGAATTGGTTAACACTAAAACAGTTTTAAAGAACGCAGTCTTTTGCCTCAGCTGCGGTGCATCTAAAGTAATGCTATGCGATCTGTTATTAGTTACTTCTCACTATCGGAGGGGGGAGGGTACATACCAGCTGTGTTAGGTGCATGATGTTTTGTTGAGGTGATTGCTGGGCCCTGATGATCAGATGGATATGCAATGTTGAGTCAGATCAGACCTGGCATATCAGATCTGATTCCCAAGTGGTCAGGTTGAATATATGAACTCTTGATAATCAGTCGGCCATGTTGGTTTGACAGAAGCAACTCTTGGATAAGAAAATGTAGAGATCTTGGGCGGAAGGCTGGAGGAAAGTTAGATAAACCAAGAAAATTTAGATGCAAACCATTAAAAGGGATCTTAGACAGTGGAATTTGAATGGAATCAATCCCCAAGACCAGCAAGCTTTCAGGCTGATAATGCAGGATATCAGAAAACGTCATACTCCTGACCAAAGGGAAATAATATCATAAAATTAGGGGTGGGACATAATGGGTGAAAATTTCAGATTCATGCGAGTAGTATTTTTTTGTGTTCATTTATACATAAATAACACTAAACAATCAAACATTTTGCACATTTTGCAAAATTCAGAAGGGGTGGGACGTAATGAGTGAAAATTTCAGATTCATGCGAGTAGTATTTTTTTGTGTTCATTTATACATAAACAACACTAAACAATAAAACATTTTGAACATTTTGCAAAATTCAGAAGGGGTGGGACGTAATGGGTGAAAATTTCAGATTCATGCGAGTAGTATTTTTTTGTGTTCATTTATACATAAATAACACTAAACAATCAAACATTTTGAACATTTTGCAAAATTCAGAAGGGGTGGGACGTAATGAGTGAAAATTTCAGATTCATGCGAGTAGTATTTTTTTGTGTTCATTTATACATAAATAACACTAAACAATCAAACATTTTGAACATTTTGCAAAATTCAGAAGGGGTGGGACGTAATGAGTGAAAATTTCAGATTCATGCGAGTAGTATTTTTTTGTGTTCATTTATACATAAACAACACTAAACAATCAAACATTTTGAACATTTTGCAAAATTCAGAAGGGGTGGGACGTAATATGTGAAAATTTCAGATTCATGTGAGTAGTATTTATTTGTGTTCATTTATACATAAATAACACTAAACAATCAAACATTTTGAAAATTTTGCAAAATTCAGAAGGGGTGGGACGTAATGGGTGAAAATTTCAGATTCATGCGAGTAGTATTTTTTTGTGTTCATTTATACATAAATAACACTAAACAATCAAACATTTTGAAAATTTTGCAAAATTTTCAAAATGTTTGATTGTTTAGTGTTATTTATGTATAAATGAACACAAAAAAATACTACTCGCATGAATCTGAAATTTTCACTCATTACGTCCCACCCCTTCTGAATTTTGCAAAATTTTCAAAATGTTTGATTGTTTAGTGTTATTTATGTATAAATGAACACAAAAAATACTACTCGCATGAATCTGAAATTTTCACCCATTACGTCCCTCCCCTTCTGAATTTTGCAAAATTTTCAAAATGTTTGATTGTTTAGTGTTATTTATGTATAAATGAACACAAAAAAATACTACTCGCATGAATCTGAAATTTTCACCCATTACGTCCCACCCCTTCTGAATTTTGCAAAATTTTCAAAATGTTTGATTGTTTAGTGTTATTTATGTATAAATGAACACAAAAAAATACTACTCGCATGAATCTGAAATTTTCACCCATTACGTCGCACCCCTAATAAAATGGATGATAATGATGACGCTTAAACTGGCATCGTGCTACTAACATGCAAAGTTCATACAAATATGCAAAGTGCATACCAACGTCCAAAGTGCATACCAACGTGCAAAGTGCACACCAACGTGCAAAGTGCACACCAACGTACAAAGTGGATACCAACGTACAAAGTGCATACAAATATGCAAAGTGCATACCAACGTACAAAGTGCATATCAAGGTGCAAAGTGCATACCAATGTACAAAGTGCATACCAACGTACAAAGTGCACACCAACGTGCAAAGTGCACACCAACGTACAAAGTGCATACAAATATGCAAAGTGCATACCAACGTGCAAAGTGCACACCAACGTACAAAGTGCATACCAACGTACAAAGTGCATACAAATATGCAAAGTGCATACCAACGTACAAAGTGCATACAAATATGCAAAGAGCATACCAACGTACAAAGTGCATACCAACGTACAAAGTGCATACAAATATGCAAAGTGCATACCAACGTGCAAAGTGCATACCAACGTGCAAAGTGCACACCAACGTACAAAGTACATACAAATATGCAAAGTGCATACCAACGTACAAAGTGCATACAAATATGCAAAGTGCATACCAACGTACAAAGTGCATACCAACATGCAAAGTGCATACCAACGTACAAAGTGCATACAAACGTACAAAGTGCATACCAACGTACAAAGTGCATACCAACGTGCAAAGTGCACACCAACGTACAAAGTGCATACCAACGTGCAAAGTGCACACCAACGTACAAAGTGCATACCAACGTACAAAGTGCATACCAACGTGCAAAGTGCACACCAACGTGCAAAGTGCACACCAATGTACAAAGTGCATACAAACGTACAAAGTGCATACAAATATGCAAAGTGCATACCAACGTGCAAAGTGCACACCAACGTACAAAGTGCATACCAACGTACAAAGTGCATACAAATATGCAAAGTGCATACCAACGTACAAAGTGCATACAAATATGCAAAGTGCATACCAACGTACAAAGTGCATACAAATATGCAAAGTGCATACCAACGTACAAAGTGCACACCAACGTACAAAGTGCATACAAACGTACAAAGTTCATACAAATATGCAAAGTGCATACCAACGTACAAAGTGCACACCAACGTACAAAGTGCATACCAACGTACAAAGTGTATACCAACATACAAAGTGCATACCAACATGCAAATTGCATACCAACGTGCAAAGTGCATACAAATATGCAAAGTGCATACAAATATGCAAAGTGCATACTAACTTTAAAAACATTTTACCACAGTATTTTGTTAAATGCTTGTCAATATTTTAATTGCACCATTAGTGCGAGCTAATTATGTCCGGCATCCAACAATGCGATACCCGGGGGGGGGGGGTGAATATTCTAAAGTAAATTAGCTGTTCACGGTTCAACGATTGTTATGAAATGAATCACTTTCACATGATGGAAAGACAATGGACGCCATGAAGCCACTAATTTTAGAATAATGAACAACAAAAATACATTCTTCATATTTGAAAAGTTTCTTTCGTGATATTACATTTTTAAATTGCATTTAAATGTGGACACATCATAAAGATTATATATATATATATATATTACTTATATAGTAGATTTCGCCGTTCCAGAAAATCACAGGGTGAAGATCAAAGAGTCAGAAAAAATAAGCAAATACATGTAGTTTGCAAGCGAACTGAAGAGAACATGAAATTGTAAGAGCAATTGTAACACAAATAATTGTAAGAGCAATTGTAACACAAATAATTGTAAGAGCAATTGTAACACAAATAATTGTAATACCAATTGTAACACAAATAATTGTAATACCAATTGTAACACAAATAATTGTAAGACCAATTGTAACACGAATAATTGTAAGACCAATTGTAACAGAAATAATTGTATGACAAATTGTAACACAAATAATTGTAAGACAAACTGTAACACAAATAATTGTAAGACAAACTGTAACACAAATAATTGTAAGACCAATTGTAACACGAATAATTGTAAGACCAATTGTACCACGAATAATTGTAAGACAAATTGTAACACAAATAATTGTAAGACCAATTGTAACACGAATAATTGTAAGAGCAATTGTAACACAAATAATTGTAATACCAATTGTAATACAAATAATTGTAATACCAATTGTAATACAATTGTAAGACCAATTGTAACACAAATAATTGTAAGACCAATTGTAACACGAATAATTGTAAGACCAATTGTAATACAATTATTTGTATTACAATTATTTGTATTACAATTGGTCTTACAATTATTTGTATTACAATTATTTGTAAGACCAATTGTAATACAAATAATTGTAATACAAATAATTGTAAGACCAATTGTAACACAAATAATTGTAAGACCAATTGTAATACAAATAATTGTAAGACCAATTGTAATACAAATAATTGTAAGACCAATTGTAATACAAATAATTGTAAGACCAATTGTAATACAAATAATTGTAAGACCAATTGTAATACAAATAATTGTAAGACCAATTGTAATACAAATAATTGTAAGACCAATTGTAACACAAATAATTGTAAGACCAATTGTAATACAAATAATTGTAAGACCAATTGTAATACAAATAATTGTAAGACCAATTGTAATACAAATAATTGTAATACCAATAGTAATACAAATAATTGTAATACAAATAATTGTAAGACCAATTGTAATACAAATAATTGTAAGACAAATAATTGTAAGAGCATTAGGAAGAGTTACGAAAAAAAAAAACCTAAAAAACACTAAGAGAAATTGGAATAAAAAGGGGGATTTACACAACGGCACTGATGAAAACAGCTGAAATATTAATAAAAATCCTCAAGTGTGGAAACACTTGAGGATTTTTATTGATATTTCAGCGATATAACTACGTGACACCAACTAAACACAGGTTAACTGAAATAGAATAACGCTGCATAAACACAACAAAATGTTTTACAAAACCAAGAGAACTGAAACTGCCAAGACAAGTCCCATAATCTGACCCCCCCTCCTTCACTTCACAAAAAGAAAACAATTATTAACGCCATTTACACCTGCCTTCTTTCCTCCCCCTCCCCCTCTCCCTTGATATACATGAACGTTTGTTGGATAATGGCCCTGTGGGGCCGGACGCACCTTGAAGTGGACGCATGTGTGAGAGATCGTTTGGTTTGGCTTGCAGGATTTAGTGCGGGTGGACCCGTATGGTCGAGTGCAAAATAAAATGGTTCTCACAGTCGGAGCTCACAGATGTTGGCGGGGCCACCACGTTGACGAGACCTCAAATCAAGGGTCAAGGTGCACCTGCGCATGGGGGCTCTGTGATGTCATGGGCTTTTGTGTGGGAAACGGAGTTTTGCCAGTCTGGGTTTTGGAAGCAAGCCGAACAGGCGATTTCTCTATGTAGTCTTCAAATGAAAAATGGGAATTTATTTCCCTAAGAGAATACAAACAGATTTCTTCTTCCCCCTTCCTCGAATGGCTAAGGACTTAAGCTAGGAATTAACTACGATAGAGTAACAATTTGGTCTCTCCCTTAACGTTGGTGAAACATCTCCGTGGCCGATGGAAATCTAACGCCTGAAATAAACAAATCAAAGTAAAAGATTATTGCCTCGTGAATTTTGCGTTATAAAGGTTTTGTTGCAAACACAACGGACGGCGATGTTCACGGCAGTACAGAAACGAAGAAAGAATTCAACCACTAGACGACATCGAGACGGCACCCCTCCGCGACGAAGAAGTAAAGGTACGAGAAATTAAAGGTATGCAACATATACATTTCGGCACATGTTCGTCTTTTACCACAGTCCGTTTTTCACAACTTTTTACTGACCAGTTTTTTTTTTCTTTTTTCGGTGTACACGTACCTATCAGGCTGCTAGAGAATTCCGGGGTTTTGGGAAAATTTTTTCAAATATTTTACATTTTAGGAGGGGGGATCAGTTTCCAATGTAAATTCAACGTAGACTGATCCCCCTCTTTTTGACCATCTCAATTTAAAAAAAAATCTTTTTTGGTGTACAATTACTTATCATGTCGCGAGAGAATTCCGGGTTTTTTGGAAAGAAATTTTCAAAAAATTGAGATTTTAAGACGTAAACAGTTGCGAAAAGCGGACTATGGTAAAAGGCGAACAAGACTGATCCCCCGTCTTAAAATCTTATATTTAAAATTTCTTTCCAAAAACCCCGGAATTCTATCGCGACATGATAGGTAATTGTAAGCAGAAGAATAATTTTAAAAATTTGAGATGGTCAAAAAGAGGGGGGATCAGTCTACGTTGAATTTACATTGAAAACTGATCCCCCATCTTAAAATCTCAATTTTAAAAAATTTCTTTCCGAAAACACCGGAATTGTCTATTGACATGATAGGTAATTATACACCGAAAAAGATTTTTTTTTAAATTGAGATGGTCAAAAAGAGGGGGATCAGTCTACGTTGAATTTACATTGGAAACTGATCCCCCCTCCTAAAATGTAAAATATTTGAAAAAAAATTCCAAAAACGCCGGAATTCTCTAGCAGCCTGATAGGTAAGTGTACACTGAAAAAAGAAAAAAAAACTGGTCAGTAAAAAGTTGTGAAAAACGGACTGTGAGAAAAGACGAACATGTGCCTGCCTTTTTGGTGTTAAAAATGACCAGTTGTTTAAGCGAGAACTGCCACGGTCCATTCCGGGACGGCTTTGCAACACGTTGAACAACGCTGACGTGTTAATTCTCCTTTGTATCACCTTTTGACCATCATCAAATTTTCCAGACTTTGACATGCCACTAAATTTGGAATAACACATTTTTTTTTTCTCAACCGATCCTTTCTACCCTTTTTTTTCTATACATCTATTTTGTTTTTCTCTCTGGCTTATTTCCTTTCTACCTTTCCACTCCCTACCTTCATGTTTAGTGATTATATTCTAATAATTTGGAATTTAATTTTTTTTCTCTGATGTAGTCTTTCAATAAATAAAGACGAAATATAAGTTTGCTTTCATTGTATGCTTACGGTTTATAAATTGTTCCACTTATTTCTCAATTTATATATTTATTCCGGAAGCCCTTTTCTACAGATTTTTTTTTCTGAAATTTCAATCGGATCTTTTTAAGAAACTCCCCGCCACTAGTGTTAAAGTTAGCCGGCCGCTAAGAATAACCCCGCTGCCAAGGGAGACAACTTTTCGGCTCGCTAAATTCTTTACGCATTACCCCTTTTCACGCGTGTTTGAGTGCAGCTTTCCTTAAAGTTTTCTTTGCTCATGAATTTTCTAAGACTCACAACCCGGTCCACGACAAGGAGTCTGCTGTAGTTTTTTTGCAAAACCACGGAATACTACATCAGCAGCGTCTCTGCAACAATGGCCATCAAATGGTTTTATAGAGCAATTGGTCCAGATGGCGATGTAATTCACGTCAATGTCGGACAGAAGTTACTCTCCGAAATAATAAAACATTCTTATTTTGTTAATTTATGAAAAAATTAATTACAAAAAAAATAAAATCCATTAATACTAAAATCGTATATAATAAGTTATACATTCTGATTTTGTTAATTTATGAAAAATTTAATTACAAAAAAAATAAAATCCATTAATACTAAAATCGTATATAATAAGTTATACATTCTTATTTTGTTAATTTATGAAAAAATTAATTACAAAAAAATAAAATCCATTAATACTAAAATCGTATATAATAAGTTATACATTCTGATTTTGTTAATTTATGAAAAAATTAATTACAAAAAAAAATAAAATCCATTAATACTAAAATCGTATATAATAAGTTAAACATTCTTATTTTGTTAATTTATGAAAAATTTAATTACAAAAAAAATAAAATCCATTAATACTAAAATCGTATATAATAAGTTATACATTCTTATTTTGTTAATTTATGAAAAATTTAATTACAAAAAAAAATAACATCCATTAATACTAAAATCGTATATAATAAGTTATACATTCTTATTTTGTTAATTTATGAAAAATTTAATTACAAAAAAAAATAACATCCATTAATACTAAAATCGTATATAATAAGTTATACATTCTTTATTTTGTTAATTTATGAAAAATTTAATTACAAAAAAAAATAAAATCCATTAATACTAAAATCGTATATAATAAGTTATACATTCTTATTTTGTTAATTTATGAAAAATTTAATTACAAAAAAAAATAACATCCATTAATACTAAAATCGTATATAATAAGTTATACATTCTTATTTTGTTAATTTATGAAAAATTTAATTACAAAAAAAAAATAAAATCCATTAATACTAAAATCGTATATAATAAGTTATACATTCTTATTTTGTTAATTTATGTAAAATTTAATTACAAAAAAAATAATAAAATCCATTAATACTAAAATCGTATATAATAAGTTATACATTCTTATTTTGTTAATTTATGAAAAAATTAATTACAAAAAAAAATAAAATCCATTTATACTAAAATCGTATATAATAAGTTATACATTCTTATTTTGTTAATTTATGAAAAAATTAATTACAAAAAAAATAAAATCCATTAATACTAAAATCGTATATAATAAGTTATACATTTTTATTTTGTTAATTTATGAAAAATTTAATTACAAAAAAAAAAATAAAATCCATTTATACTAAAATCGTATATAATAAGTTATACATTCTTATTTTGTTAATTTATGAAAAAATTAATTACAAAAAAAATAAAATCCATTTATACTAAAATCGTATATAATAAGTTATACATTCTTATTTTGTTAATTCATGAAAAAATTAATTACAAAAAAAATAAAATCCATTAATACTAAAATCGTATATAATAAGTTATACATTCTTATTTTGTTAATTTAAGAAAAATTTAATTACAAACAAAAAAAATCCATTAATACTAAAATCGTATATAATAAGTTATACATTCTTATTTTGTTAATTTATGAAAAAATTAATTACAAAAAAAAATAAAATCCATTAATACTAAAATCGTATATAATAAGTTATACATTCTTATTTTGTTAATTTATGAAAAAATTAATTTTAAAAAAAAATAAAATCCATTTATACTAAAATCGTATATAATAAGTTATACATTCTTATTTTGTTAATTTATGAAAAAATTAATTACAAAAAAAAATAAAATCCATTTATACTAAAATCGTATATAATAAGTTATACATTCTTATTTTGTTAATTTATGAAAAAATTAATTACAAAAAAAAATAAAATCCATTTATACTAAAATCGTATATAATAAGTTATACATTATTATTTTGTTAATTTATGAAAAAATTAATTACAAACAAAAATAAAATCCATTTATACTAAAATCGTATATAATAAGTTATACATTCTTATTTTGTTAATTTATGAAAAAATTAATTACAAAAAAAAATAAAATCCATTTATACTAAAATCGTATATAATAAGTTATACATTCTTATTTTGTTAATTTATGAAAAAATTAATTACAAAAAAAAATAAAATCCATTTATACTAAAATCGTATATAATAAGTTATACATTCTTATTTTGTTAATTTTGTTTAAGCAAAAGTGGCTGAAAAGTTGTCTCCCTTGAATAGCGGGGCTTTATTTTTTGGCGGGGAGCTTCTTAAAAAGATAGTTTCATTCTTAAGTTCTAACTTTTTTTGATGGACAAAACGTTCGAAAATATAAAAACGAAACGTCCTTTTTATTTATTAAGCAAACTTCTTCGAATTTACAAATACTACTCAATAAATTCTGTCATGTTTTAATAGACTTACCCCAAAGTAATTTTCTGCTTCATGTGAGATTTCACATATTGAGGAGAAAATAGTGGAAGGTTTTGCCAATCGTCCGGTGGAAATCCGTTAAAGACGAGGAAGAAAAGAGGTCGTCTTCCGGCAATGACTAAAAATATTTTTGACATTTTCTTTCCTTTCCTTTTTACCTGTTCAGGAAGACTGGATCAAACGTTTGAAAGCAACCGACCATAACACAAAGATCAAAGAAGGTCAGAAGGTCAAAACGATCTGAGTGGAGCGGGGTCAGAAAAAAGAAAGGGGGGGGGGCTAGTATAGCGAGCTAAAATGAACCGGGTAGCACCAAATGTCGGCTTGCGGGGTCAGGCAGTTAAAAGCAAGTCCATTGGAAACTAACTTCTATGGACGCTTTTAAC
>OY744555.1:35293564-35301064 GCA_963556195.1 Sepiola atlantica
TTAACTTATTAATCGAATATTTATGGAAATTAAAAACATCATTTTATTAACTTATTATTAATCGAATATTTATGGAAATTAAAAACATCATTTTATTAACTTATTATTAATCAAATATTTATTGACATTAAAAACATCATTTTATTAACTTATTATTAATCAAATATTTATGGAAATTAAAAACATCATTTTATTAACTTATTAATCGAATATTTATTGACATTAAAAACATCATTTTATTAACTTATTATTAATCGAATATTTATTGAAATTAAAAACATCATTTTATTAACTTATTAATCGAATATTTATTGACATTAAAAACATCATTTTATTAACTTATTAATCGAATATTTATGGAAATTAAAAACATCATTTTATTAACTTATTATTAATCGAATATTTATTGACATTAAAAACATCATTTTATTAACTTATTATTAATCAAATATTTATTTATATTAAAAACATCATTTTATTAACTTATTATTAATCGAATATTTATTGAAATTAAAAACATTTTTCTAACTTATTATTAATCAAATATTTATGGAAATTAAAAACATCATTTTATTAACTTATTAATCGAATATTTATGGAAATTAAAAACATCATTTTATTAACTTATTATTAATCAAATATTTATTGACATTAAAAACATCATTTTATTAACTTATTATTAATCAAATATTTGTTGACATTAAAAACATCATTTTATTAACTTATTATTAATCAAATATTTATTGATATTAAAAACATCATTTTATTAACTTATTATTAATCGAATATTTATTGAAATTAAAAGAAAAAAAAAAACTAAACCGAATTTTTTTAAAGAAATTGTAAACATGACGATATTTTTAATTTTTTTCTCTAAGCCCTCTTCCCGGACAACACCTGTTAATACTGCTGGTTTAATATAAATATGTGTTTAATTGATGAAAGGAACACATTCAAAGCAGTGTATTTATTTTTTTTGCTTTATTTTACTTCAGTCGAAGTTCTCAGAAATCAAGGGCCTCTTCCTGGACCTAACACTCGATTTCTATATTCGATACATAGATATTCAAATATTCCATTAAATTTCTCCTTTACTTGTCAAACGTTGAGTTAGAAAAGAAGTTAAAAACATTAATTTTCATCTCCCGAATTGACCAGTTAACTATGTTATAGTATATCTTTTGCGTGGTCTTTTAGTCTTATCGGATTCCAGGACAAAAATTCATCTAGTCTGGTGGAGTACCCAGCTAAGTGCTGTTACTTGAGGTAACATTACTTGACGTAGTTGCACCATTCCTCATACGAGCCAGTGTATAGCAATGTCGTTGGGATCTTATTTGGGCTTTGAATACTATGTTATTTTGAATATTTTGTCAGGGTAAGTATCCTCATGCCAGGTTGTCCTGACAAACCCCTGTACAGAGAGACCTTAGACACTCAAGGACAGATTCCAGTAGGTATTCAAGTTCTCTCCTTATTGTTATAGGTCTGTATGTGCTACAACAAATGAGTTAAATCAACGTACAATGGATGCGAGGACAATGAGTAGAGGGAGAGGGACGAGTGCGGGGGGGGGGGCGGTCAGTTGGGCAAATATAGTTTAGGTTAGAATAATCGCATTTGAGTTTGTATCAAAATTAGACACGCAGAGAAAAGAATACCAAAAACAAAAGAAGAGAAAAGAAATTATGTAATACTTGTGTACACCCAGGGAAAAATTATGCTTGGCCAGTGTTTGCACTAAGATTCATACAAAAATCATAGAATTACGTCTGTAATTTCATTTTTCTTATATAATTATCATTTCTGATGACCTAAAGAAAATATATATACCCATCGTTTACTTTTTATTTAGAGTGAATAATTTCTTTCCAAATTCATTTTAGGCAGCAGGGGGGGGGGGGGTCTGACTTGCTTTTTCGCTTCCCCTCACTATTAGAAATAGTTTCGCCTGGGGGTTAGAAAAAAAATGTTTTTACTTACTAACTCTTGTGTGACGGGACGGATTTATAGTTATTTATATACAAATTATTAAAGGGTTGAATCAGTAGTGTTCAGAGGGAAGGGCAATGAGGCGGTGGCCCTGGGCTTCCAATCATAATCAAACTATCCCCTTTTCTCATAATAATTCTCAGTACTAAAACTTATACTGGAGTCTTTGGGGCATAAATCAATGAGTTGGCCTCTGGCATCATCATTGGGTTGAATGAATATGTTGACTTATTTAACAAACAGAAACGTCTTTGAAGTGAAGTGCAAACAGAAACGTCTTTGAAGTGAAGTGCAAACAGAAACGTCTTTGAAGTGAAGTGCAAACAGAAACGTCTTTGAAGTGAAGTGCAAACAGAAACGTCTTTGAAATGAAGTGCAAACAGAAACGTCTTTGAAGTGAAGTGCAAACAAACGTCTTTGAAGTGAAGTGCAAACAGAAACGTCTTTGAAGTGAAGTGCAAACAGAAACGTCTTTGAAGTGAAGTGCAAACAGAAACGTCTTTGGAGTGAAGTGAAGTGCAAACAGAAACGTCTTTTGAGTGAAGTGCAAACAGAAACGTTTTTGAAGTGAAATGCAAACAGAAACGTCTTTGAAGTGAAATGCAAACAGAAACGTTTTTGAAGTGAAGTGCAAACAGAAACGTCTTTGAAGTGAAATGCAAATGAGTGCAAAAAAAATCAAGGAAGCGCAGATATTTTGTCATAAGATGACAAAAAAAGTCACAAATTCAGATTCAAGTATCCGTTGGCATAAGTTCGTGATTGAAAAAACAGTTTGAAAGAAAAATTCGCAGATGACAATCAAATTTGTAAATAAAATTTGAAACACCACCACACTAGCTGCCATTGAACTCATCGTGAAAATATAAGTCTTCTATAACTAACAACAGTTAATGATTGGTTGGGACAAACGGAGATGAGTGAGAATGAACACATTTCAATGTCTATAAAAAAGATAGTCCCACCCCGGCTCGCCTGTCGGCATGTTTCTTTTTCTGCAGACAGCACACAGAAACTGGTCTTTTTCAAGATAAGGCATTATTTTTTTAGGCAGACGTCCATAAACATCCGAATGAATCAAAAGGGGACAATGGTTGTATTCATCACTTTTATTATATGTAGCAAAGATGTCTACACACTTTTCTGCCGCCTACGCACAAAACAACTTCTTTAAAAACTAGTTCGTCTGACATTACACACTTCAAGTTTTGACGGTAACCGGATTTTTCTCGAAATTTTATTCACTTTTAAACTTAGATTTTTACTTTTATGCATCTACATTATAAAATACCAAAAGAGTTACAAGAATGTTTCCTTTAAAACCTCTCCCTTCTATCTCTTTCAACAACCTCAGTCAACATTTTATTCACTTTTAAACTGAGATTTTTACTTTTATGCATCAACAGTATAAAATACTAAAAGAGTTACAAGAATGTTTCCTTTAAAACCTCTCCCTTCTATCTCTTTCAACAACCTCAGTCAACATTTTATTCACTTTTAAACTTAGATTTTTACTTTTATGCATCAACATTATAAAATACTAAAAGAGTTACAAGAATGTTTCCTTTAAAACCTCTCCCTTCAATCTCTTTCCACAACCTCAGTCAACATTTTATTCACTTTTAAACTTAGATTTTTACTTTTATGCATCAACATTATAAAATACTAAAAGAGTTACAATAATGTTTCCTTTAAAACCTCTCCCTTCTATCTCTTTCCACAACCTCGGTCAACATTTTATTCACTTTTAAACTTAGATTTTTACTTTTATGCATCAACATTATAAAATACTAAAAGAGTTACAAGAATGTTTCCTTTAAAACCTCTCCCTTCTATCTCTTTCCACAACCTCAGTCAACATTTTATTCACTTTTAAACTTAGATTTTTACTTTTATGCATCAACATTATAAAATACTAAAAGAGTTACAAGAATGTTTCCTTTAAAACCTCTCCCTTCTATCTCTTTCCACAACCTCAGTCAACATTTTATTCACTTTTAAACTGAGATTTTTACTTTTATGCATCAACATTATAAAATACTAAAAGAGTTACAAGAATGTTTCCTTTAAAACCTCTCCCTTCTATCTCTTTCCACAACCTCAGTCAACATTTTATTCACTTTTAAACTTAGATTTTTACTTTTATGCATCAACATTATAAAATACTAAAAGAGTTACAAGAATGTTTCCTTTAAAACCTCTCCCTTCTATCTCTTTCCACAACCTCAGTCAACATTTTATTCACTTTTAAACTTAGATGTTTACTTTTATGCATCAACATTATAAAATACTAAGAGTTACAAGAATGTTTCCTTTAAAACCTCTCCCTTCTATCTCTTTCCACAACCTCAGTCAACATTTTATTCACTTTTAAACTTAGATTTTTACTTTTATGCATCAACATTATAAAATACTAAAAGAGTTACAAGAATGTTTCCTTTAAAACCTCTCCCTTCTATCTCTTTCCACAACCTCAGTCAACATTTTATCTACTTTTAAACTTAGATTTTTACTTTTATGCATCAACATTATAAAATACTAAAAGAGTTACAAGAATGTTTCCTTTAAAACCTCTCCCTTCTATCTCTTTCCACAACCTCAGTCAACATTTTATTCACTTTTAAACTTAGATTTTTACTTTTATGCATCAACATTATAAAATACTAAAAGAGTTACAAGAATGTTTCCTTTAAAACCTCTCCATTCTATCTCTTTCCACAACCTCAGTCAACATTTTATTCACTTTTAAACTTAGATTTTTACTTTTATGCATCAACATTATAAAATACTAAAAGAGTTACAAGAATGTTTCCTTTAAAACCTCTCCCTTCTATCTCTTTCCACAACCTCAGTCAACATTTTATCTACTTTTAAACTTAGATTTTTACTTTTATGCATCAACATTATAAAATACTAAAAGAGTTACAAGAATGTTTCCTTTAAAACCTCTCCCTTCTATCTCTTTCCACAACCTCAGTCAACATTTTATTCACTTTTAAACTTAGATTTTTACTTTTATGCATCAACATTATAAAATACTAAAAGAGTTACAAGAATGTTTCCTTTAAAACCTCTCCCTTCTATCTCTTTCCACAACCTCAGTCAACATTTTATTCACTTTTAAACTTAGATTTTTACTTTTATGCATCAACATTATAAAATACTAAAAGAGTTACAAGAATGTTTCCTTTAAAACCTCTCCCTTCTATCTCTTTCCACAACCTCAGTCAACATTTTATTCACTTTTAAACTTAGATGTTTACTTTTATGCATCAACATTATAAAATACTAAGAGTTACAAGAATGTTTCCTTTAAAACCTCTCCCTTCTATCTCTTTCCACAACCTCAGTCAACATTTTATTCACTTTTAAACTTAGATTTTTACTTTTATGCATCAACATTATAAAATACTAAAAGAGTTACAAGAATGTTTCCTTTAAAACCTCTCCCTTCTATCTCTTTCCACAACCTCAGTCAACATTTTATCTACTTTTAAACTTAGATTTTTACTTTTATGCATCAACATTATAAAATACTAAGAGTTACAAGAATGTTTCCTTTAAAACCTCTCCCTTCTATCTCTTTCCACAACCTCAGTCAACATTTTATTCACTTTTAAACTTAGATTTTTACTTTTATGCATCAACATTATAAAATACTAAAAGAGTTACAAGAATGTTTCCTTTAAAACCTCTCCTTTCTATCTCTTTCCACAACTTCAGTCAACATTTTATTCACTTTTAAACTTAGATTTTTACTTTTATGCATCAACATTATAAAATACTAAAAGAGTTACAAGAATGTTTCCTTTAAAACCTCTCCTTTCTATCTCTTTCCACAACTTCAGTCAACATTTTATTCACTTTTAAACTTAGATTTTTACTTTTATGCATCAACATTATAAAATACTAAAAGAGTTACAAGAATGTTTCCTTTAAAACCTCTCCTTTCTATCTCTTTCCACAACCTCAGTCAACATTTTATTCACTTTTAAACTTAGATTTTTACTTTTATGCATCAACATTATAAAATACTAAAAGAGTTACAAGAATGTTTCCTTTAAAACCTCTCCCTTCTATCTCTTTCCACAACTTCAGTCAACATTTTATTCACTTTTAAACTTAGATTTTTACTTTTATGCATCAACATTATAAAATACTAAAAGAGTTACAAGAATGTTTCCTTTAAAACCTCTCCGTTCTATCTCTTTCCACAACCTCAGTCAACATTTTATTCACTTTTAAACTTAGATTTTGACTTTTATGCATCAACATTATAAAATACTAAAAGAGTTACAAGAATGTTTCCTTTAAAACCTCTCCTTTCTATCTCTTTCCACAACCTCAGTCAACATTTTATTCACTTTTAAACTTAGATTTTTACTTTTATGCATCAACATTATAAAATACTAAAAGAGTTACAAGAATGTTTCCTTTAAAACCTCTCCTTTCTACCTCTTTCCACAACCTCAGTCAACATTTTATTCACTTTTAAACTTAGATTTTTACTTTTATGCTTCAACATTATAAAATACTAAAAGAATTACAAGAATGTTTCCTTTAAAACCTCTCCTTTCTATCTCTTTCCACAACCTCAGTCAACATTTTATTCACTTTTAAACTTAGATTTTTACTTTTATGCATCAACATTATAAAATACTAAAAGAGTTACAAGAATGTTTCCTTTAAAACCTCTCCTTTCTATCTCTTTCCACAACTTCAGTCAACATTTTATTCACTTTTAAACTTAGATTTTTACTTTTATGCATCAACATTATAAAATACTAAAAGAGTTACAAGAATGTTTCCTTTAAAACCTCTCCTTTCTATCTCTTTCCACAACCTCAGTCAACATTTTATTCACTTTTAAACTTAGATTTTTACTTTTATGCATCAACATTATAAAATACTAAAAGAGTTACAAGAATGTTTCCTTTAAAACCTCTCCCTTCTATCTCTTTCCACAACTTCAGTCAACATTTTATTCACTTTTAAACTTAGATTTTTACTTTTATGCATCAACATTATAAAATACTAAAAGAGTTACAAGAATGTTTCCTTTAAAACCTCTCCTTTCTATCTCTTTCCACAACCTCAGTCAACATTTTATTCACTTTTAAACTTAGATTTTTACTTTTATGCATCAACATTATAAAATACTAAAAGAGTTACAAGAATGTTTCCTTTAAAACCTCTCCTTTCTATCTCTTTCCACAACCTCAGTCAACATTTTATTCACTTTTAAACTTAGATTTTTACTTTTATGCATCAACATTATAAAATACTAAAAGAGTTACAAGAATGTTTCCTTTAAAACCTCTCCCTTCTATCTCTTTCCACAACCTCAGTCAACATTTTATTCACTTTTAAACTTAGATTTTTACTTTTATGCATCAACATTATAAAATACTAAAAGAGTTACAAGAATGTTTCCTTTAAAACCTCTCCCTTCTATCTCTTTCCACAACTTCAGTCAACATTTTATTCACTTTTAAACTTAGATTTTTA
>OY744555.1:35313564-35358564 GCA_963556195.1 Sepiola atlantica
GCACTCTGGCCATTTAAAAATTGCCTGGGCAGCCCCGTCGGCATTCCCCGGTAGGGGCGCCTCAGACAGTAAGCAATAAACTTACTCCTCCCCAAAGAGGGGAAGCGAAGCCTGGGAGGGTGGACCTCCTAGAACTGCACAGGACAGGCGTGCAGTATCCATCGGAACAGATACTACACTTTGATCTTAGCCAAAAGGCCGAGACCATGTGGTTATGCTTGATCGGAAATACCCCCTTCAGGATAGAGGAGGTAATACCTGGGAGTATCATCCCATAAAAGGAGAAGGTAATGCCTGCGAGTATGGTATAGCAAGTTTTATTTTACACGTAAAATGCCGTAATGTAAAGTGGACTGAAAAATATAGTCGCCATCTTTATAAACAAAGAGAAATATGCAAGCTAAGGAAGAACGATAACTTCCTTTCATATTTTTTTAATTAAAAAATACATGTTTATAACCGTGAGTAATCGTTCTTCCTTAGCTAGCCTCTTAGTTGGCATGTTTAGATGGCGACTATATTTTTCCGATCTAATTTTTATTTTGGCGTTTCACGTGTACGATGAAAATTGATATAACTTAGGCTTTTTAATGTTTACTTTTGTTTTTTGTTTTTTACTAAAATATGTTTAAGTAAAAAAATATATAAGTTCATTATAAGTAATGTCGAAACTTATTTCACTTTAAATAATTTACGTGACTGAAATAGGAATTAACGCCAAATGAAAAGAAAAATAACCCTTTTCTTAAAGAGTAGGGGTTAATTTAAAAAAGTCAGCATGCCCGTTTTTTAAATTTATTTTATATTGGGAGGGGGTTTTATTTACTCCTCCCCAGGAGTTAGGCACAAGGCCAGTTTTATCTTACTCCCACAAGTAAGATGTGGCCCAAGATCGGGTCGAGAAAGTGGGGTTTGAAAAGCCAGCGCTCGAGAGGTGAGCACTCTGGCCATTTAAAAATTGCCTGGGCAGCCCCGTCGGCATTCCCCGGTAGGGGCGCACCAGACAGTAAGCAATAAACTTACTCCTCCCCAAAGAGGGGAGGCAAAGCCTGGGAGGGTGGACCTCCTAGAACTGCACAGGACAGGCGTGCAGTATCCATCGGAACAGGTACTACACTTTGATTTTAGCCAAAAGGCGAGAAATTTATTAAGTGAAAAAACTTTAATTTAAAAAAAGTTTACAATTTAAACAGAAAATCAAATTTTATTAGTTTGTATTTTAAGTAAAAGACGTTTTAATTTCAAACTTTATATTTATATATTTTTGCTCTTTTATTTCGTTTATAAATCATGTACTTCAAAAACAATAAAAAAAGAAAATCTATCGTCATTAGAAAAGGGGAAGGTTGGAGAGAAGACAGACAGGTAGTCATGACGACGCCCATTTATCTTGAGAGAGAGAGAGAGAACACAATCATCTCTCCTTTTCTGTGAACTCTGTATATCTTTCTAGCTAGCTAAGATCTTAGTGTCATCTAAATGATCTCTCTTGATATTTTAAGAATGTTTTTACGTAATTTATTCATTTATTTAATTAAATTACTTACATTAATAACTGTGTATTTACACAAACCTATTGCAGATACACAGGGAAAATAAAATAATATTATCATAAATGAATAACAGCAAACATTAATTAATTATAGACGGTTATAAAAAGAAGTTATGCAAATTAGACAGATATTTGAATGTCTATATGTGTTTCTTTAGTACGATATATACCGTATAATCCCGTTTTTGTGATAGGAGTGATAAATAAGAAAAACTTTCGCATATATGCATTGATTTATATTAAATTAAATTAAATAAAATAATTTAGATTAAATAAAAATGATTAAATAAATGCTCATTTATTGATATAAATTCACGCGTCTGTTAACTGATTTATCAAATAAAAATATTTCTTCTAACGACGCTTTCAAAACTGTAGTAACACTTATATTATTCATCTCATGCCAGGGCATTCACTACAAGAACAAGACATATAAACAAACTCTCCAATAACATCGGAGGAGATCCACGCCGTCAGATTTTTACCATGAAAAAGAAAAAAATACACCGTTTTCCAATGATTAAGGTTTATTAAACAGAAAATTCGTATTTATAAAATAAAAAAAATAAAAATGATCAAATCATGTTTTATTTATTGATATAAATTCACACGTCTGTTAACTGGTTTCTCAAACTTTTTGAATATATCTTTTTTATTTATAAAATTAAAAAAATAAAAATGATCAAATCATGTTTTATTTATTGATATAAATTCACGCGTCTGTTAACTGGTTTCTCAAAATTTTAAAATATATCTTTTTTATTTATAAAATTAAAAAAAAAAAAATGATCAAATCATGTTTTATTTATTGATATAAATTCACACGTCTGCTAACTGGTTTCTATAAATTTTTAAATATATCTTTTTTATTTATAAAATTAAAAAAATAAAAATGATCAAATCATGTTTTATTTATTGATATAAATTCACACGTCTGTTAACTGGTTTCTCAAAATTTTAAAATATATCTTTTTTATTTATAAAATAAAAAAATAAAAATGATCAAATCATGTTTTATTTATTGATATAAATTCACACGTCTGTTAACTGGTTTCTCAAAATTTTAAAATATCTTTTTTATTTATAAAATAAAAAAATAAAAATGATCAAATCATGTTTTATTTATTGATATAAATTCACACGTCTGTTAACTGGTTTCTCAAAATTTTAAAATATATCTTTTTTATTTATAAAATAAAAAAATAAAAATGATCAAATCATGTTTTATTTATTGATATAAATTCACGCGTCTGTTAACTGGTTTCTCAAAATTTTAAGATATAACTTTTTTTATTTATCAAATAAAAAAATAAAAATGATCAAATCATGTTTTATTTATTGATATAAATTCACACGTCTGTTAACTGGTTTCTCAAAATTTTAAAATATATCTTTTTTATTTATAAAATTAAAAAAATAAAAATGATCAAATCATGTTTTATTTATTGATATAAATTCACGCATCTGTTAACTGGTTTCTCAAAATTTTAAAATGTATCTTTTTTATTTATAAAATAAAAAAATAAAAATGATCAAATCATGTTTTATTTATTGATATAAATTCACACGTCTGTTAACTGGTTTCTCAAAATTTTAAAATATATCTTTTTTATTTATAAAATAAAAAAATAAAAATGATCAAATCATGTTTTATTTATTGATATAAATTCACGCGTCTGTTAACTCGTTTCTCAAAATTTTAAGATATAACTTTTTTTATTTATCAAATAAAAAAAATAAAAATGATCAAATCATGTTTTATTTATTGATATAAATTCACACGTCTGTTAACTGGTTTCTCAAAATTTTAAAATATATCTTTTTTATTTATAAAATTAAAAAAATAAAAATGATCAAATCATGTTTTATTTATTGATATAAATTCACACGTCTGTTAACTGGTTTCTCAAACTTTTTGAATATATCTTTTTTATTTATAAAATTAAAAAAATAAAAATGATCAAATCATGTTTTATTTATTGATATAAATTCACGCGTCTGTTAACTGGTTTCTCAAAATTTTAAAATATATCTTTTTTATTTATAAAATTAAAAAAAAAAAAATGATCAAATCATGTTTTATTTATTGATATAAATTCACACGTCTGTTAACTGGTTTCTATAAATTTTTAAATATATCTTTTTTATTTATAAAATTAAAAAAATAAAAATGATCAAATCATGTTTTATTTATTGATATAAATTCACACGTCTGTTAACTGGTTTCTCAAAATTTTAAAATATTTCTTTTTTATTTATAAAATAAAAAAATAAAAATGATCAAATCATGTTTTATTTATTGATATAAATTCACACGTCTGTTAACTGGTTTCTCAAAATTTTAAAATATCTTTTTTATTTATAAAATAAAAAAATAAAAATGATCAAATCATGTTTTATTTATTGATATAAATTCACACGTCTGTTAACTGGTTTCTCAAAATTTTAAAATATATCTTTTTTATTTATAAAATAAAAAAATAAAAATGATCAAATCATGTTTTATTTATTGATATAAATTCACGCGTCTGTTAACTGGTTTCTCAAAATTTTAAGATATAACTTTTTTTATTTATCAAATAAAAAAAATAAAAATGATCAAATCATGTTTTATTTATTGATATAAATTCACACGTCTGTTAACTGGTTTCTCAAAATTTTAAAATATATCTTTTTTATTTATAAAATTAAAAAAATAAAAATGATCAAATCATGTTTTATTTATTGATATAAATTCACGCATCTGTTAACTGGTTTCTCAAAATTTTAAAATGTATCTTTTTTATTTATAAAATAAAAAAATAAAAATGATCAAATCATGTTTTATTTATTGATATAAATTCACACGTCTGTTAACTGGTTTCTCAAAATTTTAAAATATCTTTTTTATTTATAAAATAAAAAAATAAAAATGATCAAATCATGTTTTATTTATTGATATAAATTAACACGTCTGTTAACTGGTTTCTCAAAATTTTAAAATATATCTTTTTTATTTATAAAATAAAAAAATAAAAATGATCAAATCATGTTTTCTTTATTGATATAAATTCACACGTCTGTTAACTGGTTTCTCAAAATTTTAAAATATCTTTTTTATTTATAAAATAAAAAAATAAAAATGATCAAATCATGTTTTATTTATTGATATAAATTCACGCGTCTGTTAACTGGTTTCTCAAAATTTTAAGATATAACTTTTTTTATTTATCAAATAAAAAAAATAAAAATGATCAAATCATGTTTTATTTATTGATATAAATTCACACGTCTGTTAACTGGTTTCTCAAAATTTTTAAATATATCTTTTTTATTTATAAAATTAAAAAATAAAAATGATCAAATCATGTTTTATTTATTGATATAAATGTACGCGTCTGTTAACTCGTTTCTCAAAATTTTAAGATATAACTTTTTTTATTTATCAAATAAAAAAAATAAAAATGATCAAATCATGTTTTATTTATTGATATAAATTCACACGTCTGTTAACTGGTTTCTCAAAATTTTAAAATATATCTTTTTTATTTATAAAATTAAAAAAATAAAAATGATCAAATCATGTTTTATTTATTGATATAAATTCACACGTCTGTTAACTGGTTTCTCAAACTTTTTGAATATATCTTTTTTATTTATAAAATTAAAAAAATTAAAATGATCAAATCATGTTTTATTTATTGATATAAATTCACACGTCTGTTAACTGGTTTCTCAAAATTTTAAAATATCTTTTTTATTTATAAAATAAAAAAATAAAAATGATCAAATCATGTTTTATTTATTGATATAAATTCACACGTCTGTTAACTGGTTTCTCAAAATTTTAAAATATATCTTTTTTATTTATAAAATAAAAAAATAAAAATGATCAAATCATGTTTTATTTATTGATATAAATTCACGCGTCTGTTAACTGGTTTCTCAAAATTTTAAGATATAACTTTTTTTATTTATCAAATAAAAAAAATAAAAATGATCAAATCATGTTTTATTTACTGATATAAATTCACACGTCTGTTAACTGGTTTCTCAAAATTTTTAAATATATCTTTTTTATTTATAAAATTCAAAAATAAAAATGATCAAATCATGTTTTATTTATTGATATAAATGTACGCGTCTGTTAACTCGTTTCTCAAAATTTTAAGATATAACTTTTTTTATTTATCAAATAAAAAAAATAAAAATGATCAAATCATGTTTTATTTATTGATATAAATTCACACGTCTGTTAACTGGTTTCTCAAAATTTTAAAATATATCTTTTTTATTTATAAAATTAAAAAAATAAAAATGATCAAATCATGTTTTATTTATTGATATAAATTCACACGTCTGTTAACTGGTTTCTCAAACTTTTTGAATATATCTTTTTTATTTATAAAATTAAAAAAATTAAAATGATCAAATCATGTTTTATTTATTGATATAAATTCACACGTCTGTTAACTGGTTTCTCAAAATTTTAAAATATATCTTTTTTATTTATAAAATAAAAAAATAAAAATGATCAAATCATGTTTTATTTATTGATATAAATTCACACGTCTGTTAACTGGTTTCTCAAAATTTTAAAATATCTTTTTTATTTATAAAATAAAAAAATAAAAATGATCAAATCATGTTTTATTTATTGATATAAATTCACACGTCTGTTAACTGGTTTCTCAAAATTTTAAAATATATCTTTTTTATTTATAAAAAAAAAAAAAAAAAATGATCAAATCATGTTTTATTTATTGATATAAATTCACACGTCTGTTAACTGGTTTCTCAAAATTTTAAAATATATCTTTTTTATTTATAAAATTAAAAAAATAAAAATGATCAAATCATGTTTTATTTATTGATATAAATTCACACGTCTGTTAACTGGTTTCTCAAAATTTTAAAATATATCTTTTTTATTTATAAAATTAAAAAAATAAAAATGATCAAATCATGTTTTATTTATTGATATAAATTCACGCATCTGTTAACTGGTTTCTCAAAATTTTAAAATGTATCTTTTTTATTTATAAAATTAAAAAATAAAAATGATAAAATCATGTTTTATTTATTGATATAAATTCACACGTCTGTTAACTGGTTTCTCAAAATTTTAAAATATCTTTTTTATTTATAAAATAAAAAAATAAAAATGATCAAATCATGTTTTATTTATTGATATAAATTCACACGTCTGTTAACTGGTTTCTCAAAATTTTAAAATATTTCTTTTTTATTTATAAAATTAAAAAAATAAAAATGATCAAATCATGTTTCATTTATTGATATAAATTCACGCGTCTGTTAACTGGTTTCTCAAAATTTTAAGATATAACTTTTTTTATTTATCAAATAAAAAAAATAAAAATGATCAAATCATGTTTTATTTATTGATATAAATTCACACGTCTGTTAACTGGTTTCTCAAAATTTTAAAATATATCTTTTTTATTTATAAAATTAAAAAAATAAAAATGATCAAATCATGTTTTATTTATTGATATAAATTCACGCATCTGTTAACTGGTTTCTCAAAATTTTAAAATGTATCTTTTTTATTTATAAAATAAAAAAATAAAAATGATCAAATCATGTTTTATTTATTGATATAAATTCACGCGTCTGTTAACTGGTTTCTCAAAATTTTAAAATATATCTTTTTTATTTATAAAATTAAAAAAATAAAAATGATCAAATCATGTTTTATTGATATAAATTCACGCGTCTGTTAACTGGTTTCTCAAAATTTTAAAATATATCTTTTTTATTTATAAAATTAAAAAAATAAAAATGATCAAATCATGTTTTATTTATTGATATAAATTCACGTGTCTGTTAACTGGTTTCTCAAAATTTTAAAATATATCTTTTTTATTTATAAAATTAAAAAATAAAAATGATCAAATCATGTTTTATTTATAGATATAAATTCACACGTCTGTTAACTGGTTTCTCAAAATTTTAAAATATATCTTTTTTATTTATAAAATAAAAAAATAAAAATGATCAAATCATGTTTTATTTATTGATATAAATTCACACGTCTGTTAACTGGTTTCTCAAAATTTTAAAATATATCTTTTTTATTTATAAAATAAAAAAATAAAAATGATCAAATCATGTTTTATTTATTGATATAAATTCACACGTCTGTTAACTGGTTTCTCAAAATTTTAAAATATATCTTTTTTATTTATAAAATTAAAAAATAAAAATGATCAAATCATGTTTTATTTATTGATATAAATTCACGCGTCTGTTAACTGGTTTCTCAAAATTTTAAGATATATTTTTTAACGACGCTTTCAAAGTTGCAGTAAGGCAAACATTATTGAATAACGCAGAGTGGGTTTTGCTTGATTAGACTTTTTTTATTTTCCGAATAGTCCATCTAGTATTTCAGTTAAATCGGTCAGTTCCGTGGAATTCTTGTTCCATGGAATTCTTTCCTTTTCGTCAAATCATGATCAGACGGTGTTAGTATTGGTGTCTTTACAACTATGCCCTTACTCTTCAGTGTTTTTAATGGCTAGTAATAGACGACTTTAAATATTGAGATGTTGCATGCGAATGGGAAACCGATGTAACAATTACAATTTTCTATTCTACTGTAACCAAATGCATCACAGCTTTAAATTGGATAAAGAAGCTCTTAAAAATATAATACATCGATACATAACCCACCACTAACTGTAATAATAAAATAAGATTCATCATTTATTATAAATAAATGAAAACATCAAACCATGTAGTTAAAAATAACACTATCAGACCAAAAATACATTACGAAGAACCAATGTAATATATCAGTTTTAATGATCCATGTGAGAATGTATTTCCGACAATAATAAAACTAATTGTTATATCGGTTTCACTACCACAACACTTTACTCACCTTACATCTCTTCAACACTAGCTCCATTTGCCAACATCTAAAAAAACACGATTGCCCCCTTCTCAATATAGACACATCCTAGTTAATGATATTAAAATAATACACCACAATACCAACTTAAAAAGATTAAAAATTCTTGAAGTCCTCTACATAAAAGCTAAACATCCCACGATCAATAATGTGAATTACGAAACTAGTCACAACATTTTAAAGTGTCAAGCATTGTAATTCACACCACCACATTCTTAGCCATTAAGCAATCCTACTTTTCAATTTTGCACGCGCTTCAAATGTAATCCCGTTTGCATGCAATATCTCAATATTATAGACGCTCATTTTAAAATCATACATTACAAGTCGTTAAAAAAACTCAACAGCAAAAACATAGTTGGAAAGACACCAAGACTAACACCGCCTGATGATGATTTGACGAATCAAATCGAAAGTAATCGCGAAAAAGGAAAGACAAATGGAACAAGAAATCCATGGAACTTACAAACACCAATTCGACTGAAATACTAAATGGACTTCGGAAAATTGAAAAAAAAAAAAAGAAAAAAAGTCTTATCAAGCAAAAACAGTTATTCAATAATGTTTGCTAAATAAAAATATTTTGCCTAAGTATTTACAATATATGTATATATATATACAGGGCTTTACACGCTCCACTACTTTTGGAGCTGCTCCCGCTCCTGTTCCAACACCCAAAATTGGAGCTGGCTCCTCTCACGCTTCTCCTTTTCAAAAAGAAGCCGCTCCTGCTCCAACTCCTATAAAAAAGGAGCGGCTCTTTTTCAGCGCTCCATAATGAAAATGTACCTTCTTTCATAAAGGTTCTATTCTGCTAATGAATGGTAGAAGGATAGGGGTGGGCGTCAAAGGATCTCGTCAATATGGGTTGAGATGTCAGTTTAAGTGTAAGACCGTAAGATAATATTTGACAAAATCTCGCTAATATTTTGAGATATAGGAGAACATGTTGGACGAAGTATAGGATTATACGTTAATTTTCGTTTCCTGAGGTATAAAATAGAAATAGAAAAACCCATGATGTATTTTAAAACAATTTTAATTTTCATTACATTAGCAACTTATTTTTTCAGGAAAGGAAAACTTGACCCGATATTTTTTCAACTCCCAAGGTCTTGACCCAATATTTTTTCAACTCCCAAGGTCTTGACCCGATATTTTGTCTTAAAATTTCATACAAAATATCTGGCCTAGACCTTGGGAGTTGAAAAAATATCGGGTCAAGTTTTCCTCTCCCCCCCCCCCCCCCCACCCCCCAAAAAAAATTTAACTGGAGCAAGTTTTCCTAGGTCGGGCAAAAACATTTATTAAAATTCAAAATTTGAAAAAAAAAGGTGAAACATCTATATTTGAAATCTCTAACAAAAACAAACTGTTTACAATTTTAATATTCGATAATAGATTTTTTAAGATAAAGAAAGATATCTAATCAACTTTCGGTTCTAAAAAAACAACAAATCAGTCAGAAAGTCTAATTATTTGCTTTTTTAAATTAAAATTTAAGATATTTTCTTTAATTTAATTAAGTTTAAACATTGGTTTAATTGTAGAATAGGGACCGCTGTTTTCTTTCGCTCATTTTGCTTGGTATTCGCCCAAATTTAGGATGAAACTGATTGTTGGTCTTAATTGTATTTTTGGTCCTGAAATAAAATTCTCATTTACTTTTTAAAGTGTTGAGAATCTAACTTTAATTCCAGGTTTTAATCGTTGGCGGCCATGTTGGTTTTTATTGTTTTTTTCCTTGGACTAAATATATTTTTAGTCCAAGGAGGACTAAAGATATTTTTCATTACACACAAAAAAAAACTTTGAACATTCTATTTACAAAAGCAAATTTTAATGGAATTTAACGAATTTAAAAGCAAACATGAAAAGGTTAAAATATACTAGTCGTGAATTTAAGAATAACAACAAATGTCGCCGGAAAGACGACGGGTAAAAATGTGGCATAAAAGTTCAATTTGATATATGCTTAAAAATAAATTAGAATTTGTCAGGACAAAATGTACCATTTCACCCCAAAAATCGATTTTATCGAACATTTGAGTGAATACCGAGCGAAATGGGCGAGAAAATCCAACGACCCCTATAGTATAATTGAACCTAAAATTCTTTATTTAAAAACACGAATTAAAAGAAAAATTGGCTTATTTATTCAATCACAATAAACATCCTTTCCATAAATACAAAAATAGTTCAAATCTATAAGAAAATAACTTCAAAGACATCTATAGACTCACTGGCGCATTTAAAGACATTTGGTGCCAAATTGTCTGCTGCCTTAAGAAAACTGTCGCATCAAAAATTTAACACATAGATGTAAAATCTGAGAACTTCAAATGTTCTCCTTCTTTCTCCCCGTCTCTCCCTCCCTCTACCCCCCTCTCTCATATACATTTACCAGATATAATTTTTTTAAATAACTCAGAGTAAACTCTGAGACTTTCTTTTCTTTTCTGGCTGAATAAAAAAACTGTTTAAAAGAAAACAAAAATCAAATAATTTTGGAGCGAGGAGCGCATCAAACCACCGCTCTTTAGTCCCAAATGGAGTTGCTTCGGCTCCACTCCCACTTAATATAAAATGAGCACTCCTCTCCTTCGCTCCAGCAAAAAAGAAGCGTGCTCCTGGAGCACGCTCCTTTTTGAAGGGCTCCGTAACGCCATATATATATATATAGGTTTCTGAGACAGTCATTTCCTTTCTTGCAAAAATAAGTATCACTGGTAGATACTTGATAAGTGCTTCACATCGCCTTTAGACCACAGTTCAACAGGCATCAAGCCAGATTTGATTGAAATCAAGGAATCTGTGTAGGCCGTAAATTCTCGCATGCAATGCAAATAATCACATGAAATCACGGTTCTCTAGTGACGCTTACAAGGAGCGTTTAACATTAACGGTCGAAAGTAAACCCATTTCTTTACAAAACTACAAAGACGAATATACACTTATTGTTTGTGCATTTTATTTTAATACTCTGCCTAGTGGCCAAACTGCTGGTTGGACCAGCTATGGCAATACTTCCTTAGCCATTGAAACTGTTAACACGGCTGGTTGGCATTTGATGAAGACAGGGTATTGCATATGTTGTATTCTAATACATAACAGCATAAAAACCATAATTATTCAGAGACACACTCCATATTACTTCAAACACACTTTATTCAAATACAATTCTTTCTGCCCATATCGTGAACATATATTTTTATGATATACAAAATATCACAAACATTCATGAAGCGGCTTCATCGGTTTCGGATATAGTCAGGCTGTAAAATTGAAATGCATCTGACATTCATTTAATTTATACATATTTCTTTTTTTACACAAATTCAAAGAGAAATCATACTTCACTATTTTTCGGATATAAAAATTCATGATGTATTACGTTCGTCATATCCGTTTTTCCCATTTCTTTAAAGTGTTCATATTCCATCGATAAAAGCCATATTTCAAAGTAAACAAAGAATAATTATTTATCATCAACCGAAATTAATTTTGGGAGCTTTTACTCGCATTTCATTTTCTTTCTCGTATGAAATATATCTTCGTGATATGAGCAGAAAAAAATTTCTCTCAATAAACAGTTTTTGAAGGAAATGTGGAGTATCTCTCTAAGGTTGATGATGATGATGATGATGATGATGATGGTGATGACGATGATGATGAATGCAGAGCTCTAGTCGCACACTATTGAGCTACTATATAAACCTTTGCGGTTGAGTTTCAATCCAGGCTTGAGGCATTAACTGGTCTAGCCGCACTGAAGAGCTGTGATACAGCGAAACAGTCTGTATGTGGATGAATGAATATATATATATATATATATATATATATATATATATATATATATAACAGGGAGGGCCTGTGGACGAGTGATTATAGCACTTGTCTTTGGATGACCCGGGTTCGATCCCACTCACGGCATGCAAATTTTCGGGTCTGAAAACTCCCTCTGCAGTAAATGGGTACCTGACTAAAACTCAGGGAAGGTTCAAGGCAGCCGAAGGAGAGGGATAGGCTCTGCCTTCCATATGCTGTGCCCTAGATACGGTGATTCTTAACAAATCACCATGGGCAGTGTGCGATGTCGGCAACGACACTCGTGTGCGTCCAGGCTATGCGAACTTTACCTTTATATATAGCATAATATAAAATGAAATAATAAAATAAGGTGCGAATCAAATTTTATTAGAATTCAATGTTAAGGCAAAGTACCTTAAAATCCTTAACTCATGAGTTTTCAAAGAAAATACTTCTCCTCAGAGGACCATTACCGCAATGACATTACTGCAATAAAATTTTATATATTTTTATATTTCTGCATATATTAAAAAATTAATCTTACTTCTGTCACCCCTCCTCGATTATTTTAACATTTACCTCCTTTTTACATAGACCAATCAAAAAAGTGAATTTATCTTTTTAAGACGATCAATTTCTCTCATTATTTGTTTTTTTTGACGTGGTTGTCTATACATCTGAGGAGACCTAATTAAAGGGGTCGAAATAAGTTATTATGTGTACAACCTTAATGTGTGTATAGTTTTTCTTTTTATAATTCTATATATATATATATATATATTTGTTCTAATATATATATATATATATTTTTGTTCTAATATATATATATATATATATTTGTTCTAATATATATATATATATATATTTGTTCTAATATATATATATATATATATATATATATATTTGTTTACTCCTCTCCAGGAGTTAGGCACAAGGCCAGTTTTTATCTTACTCCCACAAGTAAGATGTGACCCAAGGTCGGGTCGGGAAAGTGGGGTTTAAAAATTGCCTGGGCAGCCCTGTCGGCATTCCCCGGTAGGGGCGCCTCAGGCAGTAAGCAATAAACTTACTCCTTCCCAAAGAGGGGAGGCGAAGCCTGGGAGGGTGGACCTCCTAGAAATGCACAGGACAGACCCATAGACCGGTGTAAATCAAGCCCCGAAGGCCAAGACAGTACCAGTCTATGGGGTGCAGTATCCATCGGAACAGATACTACACTTTGATCTTAGCCAAAATGCCAAGAAAAGGCCAAGAATCTTTGGAGAGAGTTTTTTTCCCTTTTTTAGGGGCAGACTTTGAGAGAATATCACTCACATTCTTCAGTTCCCTAGCAGTTCGAACAACGTACTCTGACACCTTGAAGAATTTGGAACAGTATTCACGAGACCACGAATCAGGAGCAAGTGTCATGATTTGGATTTGATCTGGAGTCGAGGCTTTCTTCAATTTCCCCTTTAATTTCTCCTTTATCAGATCATGTAATCTATCCAATTTTAATGCTTTCTCTTTGATTTCTTTTTCAATATGCACTGATTCTGACACAGTCAATTCTTCACGAGACCACGAATCAGGAGCAAGTGTCATGATTTGGATTTGATCTGGAGTCAAGGCTTTCTTCAATTTTTCCTTCATCAGATCATGTAATCTATCCAATTTTAATGCTTTCTCTTTGATTTCTTTTTCAATATGCACTGATTCTGACACAGTCAATTCTTCACGAGACCACGAATCAGGAGCAAGTGTCATGACTTGGATTTGATCTGGAGTCAAGGCTTTCTTCAATTTTTCCTTCATCAGATCATGTAATCTATCCAATTTTAATGCTTTCTCTTTGATTTCTTTTTCAATATGCACTGATTCTGACACAGTCAATTCTTCACGAGACCACGAATCAGGAGCAAGTGTCATGACTTGGATTTGATCTGGAGTCAAGGCTTTCTTCAATTTTTCCTTCATCAGATCATGTAATCTATCCAATTTTAATGCTTTCTCTTTGATTTCTTTTTCAATATGCACTGATTCTGACACAGTCAATTCTTCACGAGACCACGAATCAGGAGCAAGTGTCATGACTTGGATTTGATCTGGAGTCAAGGCTTTCTTCAATTTTTCCTTCATCAGATCATGTAATCTATCCAATTTTAATGCTTTCTCTTTGATTTCTTTTTCAATATGCACTGATTCTGACACAGTCAATTCTTCACGAGACCACGAATCAGGAGCAAGTGTCATGACTTGGATTTGATCTGGAGTCAAGGCTTTCTTCAATTTTTCCTTCATCAGATCATGTAATCTATCCAATTTTAATGCTTTCTCTTTGATTTCTTTTTCAATATGCACTGATTCTGACACAGTCAATTCTTCACGAGACCACGAATCAGGAGCAACTGTCATGATTTGGATTTGATCTGCAGTTGAGGCTTTCTTCAATTTTTCCTTCATCAGATCATGTAATCTATCCAATTTTAATGCTTTCTCTTTGATTTCTTTTTCAATATGCACTGATTCTGACACAGTCAATTCTTCACGAGACCACGAATCAGGAGCAACTGTCATGATTTGGATTTGATCTGGAGTTGAGGCTTTCTTCAATTTTTCCTTCATCAGATCATGTAATCTATCCAATTTTAATGCTTTCTCTTTGATTTCTTTTTCAATATGCACTGATTCTGACACAGTCAATTCTTCACGAGACCACGAATCAGGAGCAACTGTCATGATTTGGATTTGATCTGGAGTTGAGGCTTTCTTCAATTTTTCCTTCATCAGATCATGTAATCTATCCAATTTTAATGCTTTCTCTTTGATTTCTTTTTCAATATGCACTGATTCTGACACAGTCAATTCTTCACGAGACCACGAATCAGGAGCAAGTGTCATGACTTGGATTTGATCTGGAGTCAAGGCTTTCTTCAATTTTTCCTTCATCAGATCATGTAATCTATCCAATTTTAATGCTTTCTCTTTGATTTCTTTTTCAATATGCACTGATTCTGACACAGTCAATTCTTCACGAGACCACGAATCAGGAGCAAGTGTCATGACTTGGATTTGATCTGGAGTCAAGGCTTTCTTCAATTTTTCCTTCATCAGATCATGTAATCTATCCAATTTTAATGCTTTCTCTTTGATTTCTTTTTCAATATGCACTGATTCTGACACAGTCAATTCTTCACGAGACCACGAATCAGGAGCAACTGTCATGATTTGGATTTGATCTGCAGTTGAGGCTTTCTTCAATTTTTCCTTCATCAGATCATGTAATCTATCCAATTTTAATGCTTTCTCTTTGATTTCTTTTTCAATATGCACTGATTCTGACACAGTCAATTCTTCACGAGACCACGAATCAGGAGCAACTGTCATGATTTGGATTTGATCTGGAGTTGAGGCTTTCTTCAATTTTTCCTTCATCAGATCATGTAATCTATCCAATTTTAATGCTTTCTCTTTGATTTCTTTTTCAATATGCACTGATTCTGACACAGTCAATTCTTCACGAGACCACGAATCAGGAGCAACTGTCATGATTTGGATTTAATCTGGAGTTGAGGCTTTCTTCAATTTTTCCTTCATCAGATCATGTAATCTATCCAATTTTAATGCTTTCTCTTTGATTTCTTTTTCAATATGCACTGATTCTGACACAGTCAATTCTTCACGAGACCACGAATCAGGAGCAAGTGTCATGACTTGGATTTGATCTGGAGTCAAGGCTTTCTTCAATTTTTCCTTCATCAGATCATGTAATCTATCCAATTTTAATGCTTTCTCTTTGATTTCTTTTTCAATATGCACTGATTCTGACACAGTCAATTCTTCACGAGACCACGAATCAGGAGCAAGTGTCATGACTTGGATTTGATCTGGAGTCAAGGCTTTCTTAAATTTTTCCTTCATCAGATCATGTAATCTATCCAATTTTAATGCTTTCTCTTTGATTTCTTTTTCAATATGCACTGATTCTGACACAGTCAATTCTTCACGAGACCACGAATCAGGAGCAAGTGTCATGACTTGGATTTGATCTGGAGTCAAGGCTTTCTTCAATTTTTCCTTCATCAGATCATGTAATCTATCCAATTTTAATGCTTTCTCTTTGATTTCTTTTTCAATATGCACTGATTCTGACACAGTCAATTCTTCACGAGACCACGAATCAGGAGCAAGTGTCATGACTTGGATTTGATCTGGAGTTGAGGCTTTCTTCAATTTTTCCTTCATCAGATCATGTAATCTATCCAATTTTAATGCTTTCTCTTTGATTTCTTTTTCAATATGCACTGATTCTGACACAGTCAATTCTTCACGAGACCACGAATCAGGAGCAAGTGTCATGACTTGGATTTGATCTGGAGTCAAGGCTTTCTTCAATTTTTCCTTCATCAGATCATGTAATCTATCCAATTTTAATGCTTTCTCTTTGATTTCTTTTTCAATATGCACTGATTCTGACACAGTCAATTCTTCACGAGACCACGAATCAGGAGCAACTGTCATGATTTGGATTTGATCTGGAGTTGAGGCTTTCTTCAATTTTTCCTTCATCAGATCATGTAATCTATCCAATTTTAATGCTTTCTCTTTGATTTCTTTTTCAATATGCACCGATTCTGACACAGTCAATTCTTCACGAGACCACGAATCAGGAGCAAGTGTCATGACTTGGATTTGATCTGGAGTCAAGGCTTTCTTAAATTTTTCCTTCATCAGATCATGTAATCTATCCAATTTTAATGCTTTCTCTTTGATTTCTTTTTCAATATGCACTGATTCTGACACAGTCAATTCTTCACGAGACCACGAATCAGGAGCAACTGTCATGATTTGGATTTGATCTGGAGTTGAGGCTTTCTTCAATTTTTCCTTCATCAGATCATGTAATCTATCCAATTTTAATGCTTTCTCTTTGATTTCTTTTTCAATATGCACTGATTCTGACACAGTTAATTCTTCACGAGACCACGAATCAGGAGCAAGTGTCATGACTTGGATTTGATCTGGAGTCAAGGCTTTCTTAAATTTTTCCTTCATCAGATCATGTAATCTATCCAATTTTAATGCTTTCTCTTTGATTTCTTTTTCAATATGCACTGATTCTGACACAGTCAATTCTTCACGAGACCACGAATCAGGAGCAAGTGTCATGACTTGGATTTGATCTGGAGTCAAGGCTTTCTTAAATTTTTCCTTCATCAGATCATGTAATCTATCCAATTTTAATGCTTTCTCTTTGATTTCTTTTTCAATATGCACTGATTCTGACACAGTCAATTCTTCACGAGACCACGAATCAGGAGCAAGTGTCATGACTTGGATTTGATCTGGAGTCAAGGCTTTCTTCAATTTTTCCTTCATCAGATCATGTAATCTATCCAATTTTAATGCTTTCTCTTTGATTTCTTTTTCAATATGCACTGATTCTGACACAGTCAATTCTTCACGAGACCACGAATCAGGAGCAACTGTCATGATTTGGATTTGATCTGCAGTTGAGGCTTTCTTCAATTTTTCCTTCATCAGATCATGTAATCTATCCAATTTTAATGCTTTCTCTTTGATTTCTTTTTCAATATGCACTGATTCTGACACAGTCAATTCTTCACGAGACCACGAATCAGGAGCAACTGTCATGATTTGGATTTGATCTGGAGTTGAGGCTTTCTTCAATTTTTCCTTCATCAGATCATGTAATCTATCCAATTTTAATGCTTTCTCTTTGATTTCTTTTTCAATATGCACTGATTCTGACACAGTTAATTCTTCACAAGACCACGAATCAGGAGCAAGTGTCATGACTTGGATTTGATCTGGAGTCAAGGCTTTCTTCAATTTTTCCTTCATCAGATCATGTAATCTATCCAATTTTAATGCTTTCTCTTTGATTTCTTTTTCAATATGCACTGATTCTGACACAGTCAATTCTTCACGAGACCACGAATCAGGAGCAAGTGTCATGACTTGGATTTGATCTGGAGTCAAGGCTTTCTTAAATTTTTCCTTCATCAGATCATGTAATCTATCCAATTTTAATGCTTTCTCTTTGATTTCTTTTTCAATATGCACTGATTCTGACACAGTCAATTCTTCACGAGACCACGAATCAGGAGCAAGTGTCATGACTTGGATTTGATCTGGAGTCAAGGCTTTCTTCAATTTTTCCTTCATCAGATCATGTAATCTATCCAATTTTAATGCTTTCTCTTTGATTTCTTTTTCAATATGCACTGATTCTGACACAGTCAATTCTTCACGAGACCACGAATCAGGAGCAAGTGTCATGACTTGGATTTGATCTGGAGTCAAGGCTTTCTTAAATTTTTCCTTCATCAGATCATGTAATCTATCCAATTTTAATGCTTTCTCTTTGATTTCTTTTTCAATATGCACTGATTCTGACACAGTCAATTCTTCACGAGACCACGAATCAGGAGCAAGTGTCATGACTTGGATTTGATCTGGAGTCAAGGCTTTCTTCAATTTTTCCTTCATCAGATCATGTAATCTATCCAATTTTAATGCTTTCTCTTTGATTTCTTTTTCAATATGCACTGATTCTGACACAGTCAATTCTTCACGAGACCACGAATCAGGAGCAAGTGTCATGACTTGGATTTGATCTGGAGTTGAGGCTTTCTTCAATTTTTCCTTCATCAGATCATGTAATCTATCCAATTTTAATGCTTTCTCTTTGATTTCTTTTTCAATATGCACTGATTCTGACACAGTCAATTCTTCACGAGACCACGAATCAGGAGCAAGTGTCATGACTTGGATTTGATCTGGAGTCAAGGCTTTCTTCAATTTTTCCTTCATCAGATCATGTAATCTATCCAATTTTAATGCTTTCTCTTTGATTTCTTTTTCAATATGCACTGATTCTGACACAGTCAATTCTTCACGAGACCACGAATCAGGAGCAACTGTCATGATTTGGATTTGATCTGGAGTTGAGGCTTTCTTCAATTTTTCCTTCATCAGATCATGTAATCTATCCAATTTTAATGCTTTCTCTTTGATTTCTTTTTCAATATGCACCGATTCTGACACAGTCAATTCTTCACGAGACCACGAATCAGGAGCAAGTGTCATGACTTGGATTTGATCTGGAGTCAAGGCTTTCTTAAATTTTTCCTTCATCAGATCATGTAATCTATCCAATTTTAATGCTTTCTCTTTGATTTCTTTTTCAATATGCACTGATTCTGACACAGTCAATTCTTCACGAGACCACGAATCAGGAGCAACTGTCATGATTTGGATTTGATCTGGAGTTGAGGCTTTCTTCAATTTTTCCTTCATCAGATCATGTAATCTATCCAATTTTAATGCTTTCTCTTTGATTTCTTTTTCAATATGCACTGATTCTGACACAGTTAATTCTTCACGAGACCACGAATCAGGAGCAAGTGTCATGACTTGGATTTGATCTGGAGTCAAGGCTTTCTTAAATTTTTCCTTCATCAGATCATGTAATCTATCCAATTTTAATGCTTTCTCTTTGATTTCTTTTTCAATATGCACTGATTCTGACACAGTCAATTCTTCACGAGACCACGAATCAGGAGCAAGTGTCATGACTTGGATTTGATCTGGAGTCAAGGCTTTCTTAAATTTTTCCTTCATCAGATCATGTAATCTATCCAATTTTAATGCTTTCTCTTTGATTTCTTTTTCAATATGCACTGATTCTGACACAGTCAATTCTTCACGAGACCACGAATCAGGAGCAAGTGTCATGACTTGGATTTGATCTGGAGTCAAGGCTTTCTTCAATTTTTCCTTCATCAGATCATGTAATCTATCCAATTTTAATGCTTTCTCTTTGATTTCTTTTTCAATATGCACTGATTCTGACACAGTCAATTCTTCACGAGACCACGAATCAGGAGCAACTGTCATGATTTGGATTTGATCTGCAGTTGAGGCTTTCTTCAATTTTTCCTTCATCAGATCATGTAATCTATCCAATTTTAATGCTTTCTCTTTGATTTCTTTTTCAATATGCACTGATTCTGACACAGTCAATTCTTCACGAGACCACGAATCAGGAGCAACTGTCATGATTTGGATTTGATCTGGAGTTGAGGCTTTCTTCAATTTTTCCTTCATCAGATCATGTAATCTATCCAATTTTAATGCTTTCTCTTTGATTTCTTTTTCAATATGCACTGATTCTGACACAGTTAATTCTTCACAAGACCACGAATCAGGAGCAAGTGTCATGACTTGGATTTGATCTGGAGTCAAGGCTTTCTTAAATTTTTCCTTCATCAGATCATGTAATCTATCCAATTTTAATGCTTTCTCTTTGATTTCTTTTTCAATATGCACTGATTCTGACACAGTCAATTCTTCACGAGACCACGAATCAGGAGAAAGTGTCATGACTTGGATTTGATCTGGAGTCAAGGCTTTCTTAAATTTTTCCTTCATCAGATCATGTAATCTATCCAATTTTAATGCTTTCTCTTTGATTTCTTTTTCAATATGCACTGATTCTGACACAGTCAATTCTTCACGAGACCACGAATCAGGAGCAAGTGTCATGACTTGGATTTGATCTGGAGTCAAGGCTTTCTTCAATTTTTCCTTCATCAGATCATGTAATCTATCCAATTTTAATGCTTTCTCTTTGATTTCTTTTTCAATATGCACTGATTCTGACACAGTCAATTCTTCACGAGACCACGAATCAGGAGCAACTGTCATGATTTGGATTTGATCTGCAGTTGAGGCTTTCTTCAATTTTTCCTTCATCAGATCATGTAATCTATCCAATTTTAATGCTTTCTCTTTGATTTCTTTTTCAATATGCACTGATTCTGACACAGTCAATTCTTCACGAGACCACGAATCAGGAGCAACTGTCATGATTTGGATTTGATCTGGAGTTGAGGCTTTCTTCAATTTTTCCTTCATCAGATCATGTAATCTATCCAATTTTAATGCTTTCTCTTTGATTTCTTTTTCAATATGCACTGATTCTGACACAGTCAATTCTTCACGAGACCACGAATCAGGAGCAACTGTCATGATTTGGATTTAATCTGGAGTTGAGGCTTTCTTCAATTTTTCCTTCATCAGATCATGTAATCTATCCAATTTTAATGCTTTCTCTTTGATTTCTTTTTCAATATGCACTGATTCTGACACAGTCAATTCTTCACGAGACCACGAATCAGGAGCAAGTGTCATGACTTGGATTTGATCTGGAGTCAAGGCTTTCTTCAATTTTTCCTTCATCAGATCATGTAATCTATCCAATTTTAATGCTTTCTCTTTGATTTCTTTTTCAATATGCACTGATTCTGACACAGTCAATTCTTCACGAGACCACGAATCAGGAGCAAGTGTCATGACTTGGATTTGATCTGGAGTCAAGGCTTTCTTCAATTTTTCCTTCATCAGATCATGTAATCTATCCAATTTTAATGCTTTCTCTTTGATTTCTTTTTCAATATGCACTGATTCTGACACAGTCAATTCTTCACGAGACCACGAATCAGGAGCAAGTGTCATGACTTGGATTTGATCTGGAGTCAAGGCTTTCTTCAATTTTTCCTTCATCAGATCATGTAATCTATCCAATTTTAATGCTTTCTCTTTGATTTCTTTTTCAATATGCACTGATTCTGACACAGTCAATTCTTCACGAGACCACGAATCAGGAGCAAGTGTCATGACTTGGATTTGATCTGGAGTTGAGGCTTTCTTCAATTTTTCCTTCATCAGATCATGTAATCTATCCAATTTTAATGCTTTCTCTTTGATTTCTTTTTCAATATGCACTGATTCTGACACAGTCAATTCTTCACGAGACCACGAATCAGGAGCAAGTGTCATGACTTGGATTTGATCTGGAGTCAAGGCTTTCTTCAATTTTTCCTTCATCAGATCATGTAATCTATCCAATTTTAATGCTTTCTCTTTGATTTCTTTTTCAATATGCACTGATTCTGACACAGTCAATTCTTCACGAGACCACGAATCAGGAGCAACTGTCATGATTTGGATTTGATCTGGAGTTGAGGCTTTCTTCAATTTTTCCTTCATCAGATCATGTAATCTATCCAATTTTAATGCTTTCTCTTTGATTTCTTTTTCAATATGCACCGATTCTGACACAGTCAATTCTTCACGAGACCACGAATCAGGAGCAAGTGTCATGACTTGGATTTGATCTGGAGTCAAGGCTTTCTTAAATTTTTCCTTCATCAGATCATGTAATCTATCCAATTTTAATGCTTTCTCTTTGATTTCTTTTTCAATATGCACTGATTCTGACACAGTCAATTCTTCACGAGACCACGAATCAGGAGCAACTGTCATGATTTGGATTTGATCTGGAGTTGAGGCTTTCTTCAATTTTTCCTTCATCAGATCATGTAATCTATCCAATTTTAATGCTTTCTCTTTGATTTCTTTTTCAATATGCACTGATTCTGACACAGTTAATTCTTCACGAGACCACGAATCAGGAGCAAGTGTCATGACTTGGATTTGATCTGGAGTCAAGGCTTTCTTAAATTTTTCCTTCATCAGATCATGTAATCTATCCAATTTTAATGCTTTCTCTTTGATTTCTTTTTCAATATGCACTGATTCTGACACAGTCAATTCTTCACGAGACCACGAATCAGGAGCAAGTGTCATGATTTGGATTTGATCTTGAGTTAAGGCTTTCTTCAATTTTTCCTTCATCAGATCATGTAATCTATCCAATTTTAATGCTTTCTCTTTGATTTCTTTTTCAATATGCACTGATTCTGACACAGTCAATTCTTCACGAGACCACGAATCAGGAGCAAGTGTCATGACTTGGATTTGATCTGGAGTCAAGGCTTTCTTAAATTTTTCCTTCATCAGATCATGTAATCTATCCAATTTTAATGCTTTCTCTTTGATTTCTTTTTCAATATGCACTGATTCTGACACAGTCAATTCTTCACGAGACCACGAATCAGGAGCAAGTGTCATGATTTGGATTTGATCTGGAGTCAAGGCTTTCTTAAATTTTTCCTTCATCAGATCATGTAATCTATCCAATTTTAATGCTTTCTCTTTGATTTCTTTTTCAATATGCACTGATTCTGACACAGTCAATTCTTCACGAGACCACGAATCAGGAGCAAGTGTCATGATTTGGATTTGATCTGGAGTCAAGGCTTTCTTCAATTTTTCCTTCATCAGATCATGTAATCTATCCAATTTTAATGCTTTCTCTTTGATTTCTTTTTCAATATGCACTGATTCTGACACAGTCAATTCTTCACGAGACCACGAATCAGGAGCAAGTGTCATGACTTGGATTTGATCTGGAGTCAAGGCTTTCTTCAATTTTTCCTTCATCAGATCATGTAATCTATCCAATTTTAATGCTTTCTCTTTGATTTCTTTTTCAATATGCACTGATTCTGACACAGTCAATTCTTCACGAGACCACGAATCAGGAGCAAGTGTCATGACTTGGATTTGATCTGGAGTCAAGGCTTTCTTCAATTTTTCCTTCATCAGATCATGTAATCTATCCAATTTTAATGCTTTCTCTTTGATTTCTTTTTCAATATGCACTGATTCTGACACAGTCAATTCTTCACGAGACCACGAATCAGGAGCAAGTGTCATGACTTGGATTTGATCTGGAGTCAAGGCCTTCTTCAATTTTTCCTTCATCAGATCATGTAATCTATCCAATTTTAATGCTTTCTCTTTGATTTCTTTTTCAATATGCACTGATTCTGACACAGTCAATTCTTCACGAGACCACGAATCAGGAGCAAGTGTCATGACTTGGATTTGATCTGGAGTCAAGGCTTTCTTCAATTTTTCCTTCATCAGATCATGTAATCTATCCAATTTTAATGCTTTCTCTTTGATTTCTTTTTCAATATGCACTGATTCTGACACAGTCAATTCTTCACGAGACCACGAATCAGGAGCAAGTGTCATGACTTGGATTTGATCTGGAGTCAAGGCTTTCTTCAATTTTTCCTTCATCAGATCATGTAATCTATCCAATTTTAATGCTTTCTCTTTGATTTCTTTTTCAATATGCACTGATTCTGACACAGTCAATTCTTCACGAGACCACGAATCAGGAGCAAGTGTCATGACTTGGATTTGATCTGGAGTCAAGGCTTTCTTAAATTTTTCCTTCATCAGATCATGTAATCTATCCAATTTTAATGCTTTCTCTTTGATTTCTTTTTCAATATGCACTGATTCTGACACAGTCAATTCTTCACGAGACCACGAATCAGGAGCAAGTGTCATGATTTGGATTTGATCTGGAGTCAAGGCTTTCTTCAATTTTTCCTTCATCAGATCATGTAATCTATCCAATTTTAATGCTTTCTCTTTGATTTCTTTTTCAATATGCACTGATTCTGACACAGTCAATTCTTCACGAGACCACAAATCAGGAGCAAGTGTCATGACTTGGATTTGATCTGGAGTCAAGGCTTTCTTCAATTTTTCCTTCATCAGATCATGTAATCTATCCAATTTTAATGCTTTCTCTTTGATTTCTTTTTCAATATGCACTGATTCTGACACAGTCAATTCTTCACGAGACCACGAATCAGGAGCAAGTGTCATGACTTGGATTTGATCTGGAGTCAAGGCTTTCTTCAATTTTTCCTTCATCAGATCATGTAATCTATCCAATTTTAATGCTTTCTCTTTGATTTCTTTTTCAATATGCACTGATTCTGACACAGTCAATTCTTCACGAGACCACGAATCAGGAGCAAGTGTCATGACTTGGATTTGATCTGGAGTCAAGGCTTTCTTAAATTTTTCCTTCATCAGATCATGTAATCTATCCAATTTTAATGCTTTCTCTTTGATTTCTTTTTCAATATGCACTGATTCTGACACAGTCAATTCTTCACGAGACCACGAATCAGGAGCAAGTGTCATGACTTGGATTTGATCTGGAGTCAAGGCTTTCTTAAATTTTTCCTTCATCAGATCATGTAATCTATCCAATTTTAATGCTTTCTCTTTGATTTCTTTTTCAATATGCACTGATTCTGACACAGTCAATTCTTCACGAGACCACGAATCAGGAGCAAGTGTCATGATTTGGATTTGATCTGGAGTCAAGGCTTTCTTCAATTTTTCCTTCATCAGATCATGTAATCTATCCAATTTTAATGCTTTCTCTTTGATTTCTTTTTCAATATGCACTGATTCTGACACAGTCAATTCTTCACGAGACCACAAATCAGGAGCAAGTGTCATGACTTGGATTTGATCTGGAGTCAAGGCTTTCTTAAATTTTTCCTTCATCAGATCATGTAATCTATCCAATTTTAATGCTTTCTCTTTGATTTCTTTTTCAATATGCACTGATTCTGACACAGTCAATTCTTCACGAGACCACGAATCAGGAGCAAGTGTCATGACTTGGATTTGATCTGGAGTCAAGGCTTTCTTCAATTTTTCCTTCATCAGATCATGTAATCTATCCAATTTTAATGCTTTCTCTTTGATTTCTTTTTCAATATGCACTGATTCTGACACAGTCAATTCTTCACGAGACCACGAATCAGGAGCAACTGTCATGATTTGGATTTGATCTTGAGTTGAGGCTTTCTTCAATTTTTCCTTCATCAGATCATGTAATCTATCCAATTTTAATGCTTTCTCTTTGATTTCTTTTTCAATATGCACTGATTCTGACACAGTCAATTCTTCACGAGACCACGAATCAGGAGCAACTGTCATGATTTGGATTTGATCTGGAGTCGAGGCTTTCTTAAATTTTTCCTTCATCAGATCATGTAATCTATCCAATTTTAATGCTTTCTCTTTGATTTCTTTTTCAATATGCACTGATTCTGACACAGTCAATTCTTCACGAGACCACGAATCAGGAGCAAGTGTCATGATTTGGATTTGATCTGGAGTCAAAGCTTTCTTAAATTTTTCCTTCATCAGATCATGTAATCTATCCAATTTTAATGCTTTCTCTTTGATTTCTTTTTCAATATGCACTGATTCTGACACAGTCAATTCTTCACGAGACCACGAATCAGGAGCAAGTGTCATGACTTGGATTTGATCTGGAGTCAAGGCTTTCTTAAATTTTTCCTTCATCAGATCATGTAATCTATCCAATTTTAATGCTTTCTCTTTGATTTCTTTTTCAATATGCACTGATTCTGACACAGTCAATTCTTCACGAGACCACGAATCAGGAGCAAGTGTCATGACTTGGATTTGATCTGGAGTCAAGGCTTTCTTCAATTTTTCCTTCATCAGATCATGTAATCTATCCAATTTTAATGCTTTCTCTTTGATTTCTTTTTCAATATGCACTGATTCTGACACAGTCAATTCTTCACGAGACCACGAATCAGGAGCAAGTGTCATGATTTGGATTTGATCTGGAGTCAAGGCTTTCTTAAATTTTTCCTTCATCAGATCATGTAATCTATCCAATTTTAATGCTTTCTCTTTGATTTCTTTTTCAATATGCACTGATTCTGACACAGTCAATTCTTCACGAGACCACGAATCAGGAGCAAGTGTCATGATTTGGATTTGATCTGGAGTCAAGGCTTTCTTAAATTTTTCCTTCATCAGATCATGTAATCTATCCAATTTTAATGCTTTCTCTTTGATTTCTTTTTCAATATGCACTGATTCTGACACAGTCAATTCTTCATGAGACCACGAATCAGGAGCAAGTGTCATGACTTGGATTTGATCTGGAGTCAAGGCTTTCTTAAATTTTTCCTTCATCAGATCATGTAATCTATCCAATTTAAATGCTTTCTCTTTGATTTCTTTTTCAATATGCACTGATTCTGACACAGTCAATTCTTCACGAGACCACGAATCAGGAGCAAGTGTCATGACTTGGATTTGATCTGGAGTCAAGGCTTTCTTCAATTTTTCCTTCATCAGATCATGTAATCTATCCAATTTTAATGCTTTCTCTTTGATTTCTTTTTCAATATGCACTGATTCTGACACAGTCAATTCTTCACGAGACCATGAATCAGGACCAAGTGTCATGACTTGGATTTGATCTGGAGTCAAGGCTTTCTTAAATTTTTCCTTCATCAGATCATGTAATCTATCCAATTTTAATGCTTTCTCTTTGATTTCTTTTTCAATATGCACTGATTCTGACACAGTCAATTCTTCACGAGACCACGAATCAGGAGTAAGTGTCATGACTTAGATTTGATCTGGAGTCAAGGCTTTCTTCAATTTTTCCTTCATCAGATCATGTAATCTATCCAATTTTAATGCTTTCTCTTTGATTTCTTTTTCAATATGCACTGATTCTGACACAGTCAATTCTTCACGAGACCATGAATCAGGAGCAAGTGTCATGACTTGGATTTGATCTGGAGTCAAGGCTTTCTTAAATTTTTCCTTCATCAGATCATGTAATCTATCCAATTTTAATGCTTTCTCTTTGATTTCTTTTTCAATATGCACTGATTCTGACACAGTCAATTCTTCACGAGACCACGAATCAGGAGCAAGTGTCATGACTTGGATTTGATCTGGAGTCAAGGCTTTCTTAAATTTTTCCTTCATCAGATCATGTAATCTATCCAATTTTAATGCTTTCTCTTTGATTTCTTTTTCAATATGCACTGATTCTGACACAGTCAATTCTTCACGAGACCACGAATCAGGAGCAAGTGTCATGACTTGGATTTGATCTGGAGTCAAGGCTTTCTTCAATTTTTCCTTCATCAGATCATGTAATCTATCCAATTTTAATGCTTTCTCTTTGATTTCTTTTTCAATATGCACTGATTCTGACACAGTCAATTCTTCACGAGACCACGAATCAGGAGCAAGTGTCATGATTTGGATTTGATCTGGAGTCAAGGCTTTCTTAAATTTTTCCTTCATCAGATCATGTAATCTATCCAATTTTAATGCTTTCTCTTTGATTTCTTTTTCAATATGCACTGATTCTGACACAGTCAATTCTTCACGAGACCACGAATCAGGAGCAAGTGTCATGACTTGGATTTGATCTGGAGTCAAGGTTTTCTTCAATTTTTCCTTCATCAGATCATGTAATCTATCCAATTTTAATGCTTTCTCTTTGATTTCTTTTTCAATATGCACTGATTCTGACACAGTCAATTCTTCACGAGACCACGAATCAGGAGCAAGTGTCATGACTTGGATTTGATCTGGAGTCAAGGCTTTCTTAAATTTTTCCTTCATCAGATCATGTAATCTATCCAATTTTAATGCTTTCTCTTTGATTTCTTTTTCAATATGCACTGATTCTGACACAGTCAATTCTTCACGAGACCACGAATCAGGAGCAAGTGTCATGACTTGGATTTGATCTGGAGTCAAGGCTTTCTTCAATTTTTCCTTCATCAGATCATGTAATCTATCCAATTTTAATGCTTTCTCTTTGATTTCTTTTTCAATATGCACTGATTCTGACACAGTCAATTCTTCACGAGACCACGAATCAGGAGCAAGTGTCATGATTTGGATTTGATCTGGAGTCAAGGCTTTCTTAAATTTTTCCTTCATCAGATCATGTAATCTATCCAATTTTAATGCTTTCTCTTTGATTTCTTTTTCAATATGCACTGATTCTGACACAGTCAATTCTTCACGAGACCACGAATCAGGAGCAAGTGTCATGACTTGGATTTGATCTGGAGTCAAGGCTTTCTTAAATTTTTCCTTCATCAGATCATGTAATCTATCCAATTTTAATGCTTTCTCTTTGATTTCTTTTTCAATATGCACTGATTCTGACACAGTCAATTCTTCACGAGACCACGAATCAGGAGCAAGTGTCATGACTTGGATTTGATCTGGAGTCAAGGCTTTCTTCAATTTTTCCTTCATCAGATCATGTAATCTATCCAATTTTAATGCTTTCTCTTTGATTTCTTTTTCAATATGCACTGATTCTGATACAGTCAATTCTTCACGAGACCACGAATCAGGAGCAAGTGTCATGATTTGGATTTGATCTGGAGTCAAGGCTTTCTTAAATTTTTCCTTCATCAGATCATGTAATCTATCCAATTTTAATGCTTTCTCTTTGATTTCTTTTTCAATATGCACTGATTCTGACACAGTCAATTCTTCACGAGACCACGAATCAGGAGCAAGTGTCATGACTTGGATTTGATCTGGAGTCAAGGCTTTCTTCAATTTTTCCTTCATCAGATCATGTAATCTATCCAATTTTAATGCTTTCTCTTTGATTTCTTTTTCAATATGCACTGATTCTGACACAGTCAATTCTTCACGAGACCACGAATCAGGAGCAAGTGTCATGACTTGGATTTGATCTGGAGTCAAGGCTTTCTTCAATTTTTCCTTCATCAGATCATGTAATCTATCCAATTTTAATGCTTTCTCTTTGATTTCTTTTTCAATATGCACTGATTCTGACACAGTCAATTCTTCACGAGACCACGAATCAGGAGCAAGTGTCATGACTTGGATTTGATCTGGAGTCAAGGATTTCTTCAATTTTTCCTTCATCAGATCATGTAATCTATCCAATTTTAATGCTTTCTCTTTGATTTCTTTTTCAATATGCACTGATTCTGACACAGTCAATTCTTCACGAGACCATGAATCAGGAGCAAGTGTCATGACTTGGATTTGATCTGGAGTCAAGGCTTTCTTAAATTTTTCCTTCATCAGATCATGTAATCTATCCAATTTTAATGCTTTCTCTTTGATTTCTTTTTCAATATGCACTGATTCTGACACAGTCAATTCTTCACGAGACCACGAATCAGGAGCAAGTGTCATGATTTGGATTTGATCTGGAGTCAAGGCTTTCTTCAATTTTTCCTTCATCAGATCATGTAATCTATCCAATTTTAATGCTTTCTCTTTGATTTCTTTTTCAATATGCACTGATTCTGACACAGTCAATTCTTCACGAGACCACGAATCAGGAGCAAGTGTCATGACTTGGATTTGATCTGGAGTCAAGGCTTTCTTCAATTTTTCCTTCATCAGATCATGTAATCTATCCAATTTTAATGCTTTCTCTTTGATTTCTTTTTCAATATGCACTGATTCTGACACAGTCAATTCTTCACGAGACCACGAATCAGGAGCAAGTGTCATGATTTGGATTTGATCTGGAGTCAAGGCTTTCTTAAATTTTTCCTTTATCAGATCATGTAATCTATCCAATTTTAATGCTTTCTCTTTGATTTCTTTTTCAATATGCACTGATTCTGACACAGTCAATTCTTCACGAGACCACGAATCAGGAGCAAGTGTCATGACTTGGATTTGATCTGGAGTCAAGGCTTTCTTAAATTTTTCCTTCATCAGATCATGTAATCTATCCAATTTTAATGCTTTCTCTTTGATTTCTTTTTCAATATGCACTGATTCTGACACAGTCAATTCTTCACGAGACCACGAATCAGGAGCAAGTGTCATGACTTGGATTTGATCTGGAGTCAAGGCTTTCTTCAATTTTTCCTTCATCAGATCATGTAATCTATCCAATTTTAATGCTTTCTCTTTGATTTCTTTTTCAATATGCACTGATTCTGACACAGTCAATTCTTCACGAGACCACGAATCAGGAGCAAGTGTCATGATTTGATTTGATCTGGAGTCAAGGCTTTCTTAAATTTTTCCTTCATCAGATCATGTAATCTATCCAATTTTAATGCTTTCTCTTTGATTTCTTTTTCAATATGCACTGATTCTGACACAGTCAATTCTTCACGAGACCACGAATCAGGAGCAAGTGTCATGACTTGGATTTGATCTGGAGTCAAGGCTTTCTTCAATTTTTCCTTCATCAGATCATGTAATCTATCCAATTTTAATGCTTTCTCTTTGATTTCTTTTTCAATATGCACTGATTCTGACACAGTCAATTCTTCACGAGACCACGAATCAGGAGCAAGTGTCATGATTTGGATTTGATCTGGAGTCAAGGCTTTCTTCAATTTTTCCTTCATCAGATCATGTAATCTATCCAATTTTAATGCTTTCTCTTTGATTTCTTTTTCAATATGCACTGATTCTGACACAGTCAATTCTTCACGAGACCACGAATCAGGAGCAAGTGTCATGACTTGGATTTGATCTGGAGTCAAGGCTTTCTTAAATTTTTCCTTCATCAGATCATGTAATCTATCCAATTTTAATGCTTTCTCTTTGATTTCTTTTTCAATATGCACTGATTCTGACACAGTCAATTCTTCACGAGACCACGAATCAGGAGCAAGTGTCATGACTTGGATTTGATCTGGAGTCAAGGCTTTCTTAAATTTTTCCTTCATCAGATCATGTAATCTATCCAATTTTAATGCTTTCTCTTTGATTTCTTTTTCAATATGCACTGATTCTGACACAGTCAATTCTTCACGAGACCACGAATCAGGAGCAAGTGTCATGATTTGGATTTGATCTGGAGTCAAGGCTTTCTTCAATTTTTCCTTCATCAGATCATGTAATCTATCCAATTTTAATGCTTTCTCTTTGATTTCTTTTTCAATATGCACTGATTCTGACACAGTCAATTCTTCACGAGACCACGAATCAGGAGCAAGTGTCATGACTTGGATTTGATCTGGAGTCAAGGCTTTCTTCAATTTTTCCTTTATCAGATCATGTAATCTATCCAATTTTAATGCTTTCTCTTTGATTTCTTTTTCAATATGCACTGATTCTGACACAGTCAATTCTTCACGAGACCACGAATCAGGAGCAAGTGTCATGACTTGGATTTGATCTGGAGTCAAGGCTTTCTTAAATTTTTCCTTCATCAGATCATGTAATCTATCCAATTTTAATGCTTTCTCTTTGATTTCTTTTTCAATATGCACTGATTCTGACACAGTCAATTCTTCACGAGACCACGAATCAGGAGCAAGTGTCATGACTTGGATTTGATCTGGAGTCAAGGCTTTCTTCAATTTTTCCTTCATCAGATCATGTAATCTATCCAATTTTAATGCTTTCTCTTTGATTTCTTTTTCAATATGCACTGATTCTGACACAGTCAATTCTTCACGAGACCACGAATCAGGAGCAAGTGTCATGATTTGGATTTGATCTGGAGTCAAGGCTTTCTTAAATTTTTCCTTCATCAGATCATGTAATCTATCCAATTTTAATGCTTTCTCTTTGATTTCTTTTTCAATATGCACTGATTCTGACACAGTCAATTCTTCACGAGACCACGAATCAGGAGCAAGTGTCATGACTTGGATTTGATCTGGAGTCAAGGCTTTCTTCAATTTTTCCTTCATCAGATCATGTAATCTATCCAATTTTAATGCTTTCTCTTTGATTTCTTTTTCAATATGCACTGATTCTGACACAGTCAATTCTTCACGAGACCACGAATCAGGAGCAAGTGTCATGATTTGGATTTGATCTGGAGTCAAGGCTTTCTTCAATTTTTCCTTCATCAGATCATGTAATCTATCCAATTTTAATGCTTTCTCTTTGATTTCTTTTTCAATATGCACTGATTCTGACACAGTCAATTCTTCACGAGACCACGAATCAGGAGCAAGTGTCATGATTTGGATTTGATCTGGAGTCAAGGCTTTCTTCAATTTTTCCTTCATCAGATCATGTAATCTATCCAATTTTAATGCTTTCTCTTTGATTTCTTTTTCAATATGCACTGATTCTGACACAGTCAATTCTTCACGAGACCACGAATCAGGAGCAAGTGTCATGACTTGGATTTGATCTGGAGTCAAGGCTTTCTTAAATTTTTCCTTCATCAGATCATGTAATCTATCCAATTTTAATGCTTTCTCTTTGATTTCTTTTTCAATATGCACTGATTCTGACACAGTCAATTCTTCACGAGACCACGAATCAGGAGCAAGTGTCATGATTTGGATTTGATCTGGAGTCAAGGCTTTCTTCAATTTTTCCTTCATCAGATCATGTAATCTATCCAATTTTAATGCTTTCTCTTTGATTTCTTTTTCAATATGCACTGATTCTGACACAGTCAATTCTTCACGAGACCACGAATCAGGAGCAAGTGTCATGACTTGGATTTGATCTGGAGTCAAGGCTTTCTTCAATTTTTCCTTCATCAGATCATGTAATCTATCCAATTTTAATGCTTTCTCTTTGATTTCTTTTTCAATATGCACTGATTCTGACACAGTCAATTCTTCACGAGACCACGAATCAGGAGCAAGTGTCATGACTTGGATTTGATCTGGAGTCAAGGCTTTCTTAAATTTTTCCTTCATCAGATCATGTAATCTATCCAATTTTAATGCTTTCTCTTTGATTTCTTTTTCAATATGCACTGATTCTGACACAGTCAATTCTTCACGAGACCACGAATCAGGAGCAAGTGTCATGACTTGGATTTGATCTGGAGTCAAGGCTTTCTTAAATTTTTCCTTCATCAGATCATGTAATCTATCCAATTTTAATGCTTTCTCTTTGATTTCTTTTTCAATATGCACTGATTCTGACACAGTCAATTCTTCACGAGACCACGAATCAGGAGCAAGTGTCATGACTTGGATTTGATCTGGAGTCAAGGCTTTCTTAAATTTTTCCTTCATCAGATCATGTAATCTATCCAATTTTAATGCTTTCTCTTTGATTTCTTTTTCAATATGCACTGATTCTGACACAGTCAATTCTTCACGAGACCACGAATCAGGAGCAAGTGTCATGATTTGGATTTGATCTGGAGTCAAGGCTTTCTTAAATTTTTCCTTCATCAGATCATGTAATCTATCCAATTTTAATGCTTTCTCTTTGATTTCTTTTTCAATATGCACTGATTCTGACACAGTCAATTCTTCACGAAACCACGAATCAGGAGCAAGTGTCATGACTTGGATTTGATCTGGAGTCAAGGCTTTCTTCAATTTTTCCTTCATCAGATCATGTAATCTATCCAATTTTAATGCTTTCTCTTTGATTTCTTTTTCAATATGCACTGATTCTGACACAGTCAATTCTTCACGAGACCACGAATCAGGAGCAAGTGTCATGACTTGGATTTGATCTGGAGTCAAGGCTTTCTTAAATTTTTCCTTCATCAGATCATGTAATCTATCCAATTTTAATGCTTTCTCTTTGATTTCTTTTTCAATATGCACTGATTCTGACACAGTCAATTCTTCACGAGACCACGAATCAGGAGCAAGTGTCATGACTTGGATTTGATCTGGAGTCAAGGCTTTCTTAAATTTTTCCTTCATCAGATCATGTAATCTATCCAATTTTAATGCTTTCTCTTTGATTTCTTTTTCAATATGCACTGATTCTGACACAGTCAATTCTTCACGAGACCACGAATCAGGAGCAAGTGTCATGACTTGGATTTGATCTGGAGTCAAGGCTTTCTTAAATTTTTCCTTCATCAGATCATGTAATCTATCCAATTTTAATGCTTTCTCTTTGATTTCTTTTTCAATATGCACTGATTCTGACACAGTCAATTCTTCACGAGACCACGAATCAGGAGCAAGTGTCATGATTTGGATTTGATCTGGAGTCAAGGCTTTCTTAAATTTTTCCTTCATCAGATCATGTAATCTATCCAATTTTAATGCTTTCTCTTTGATTTCTTTTTCAATATGCACTGATTCTGACACAGTCAATTCTTCACGAAACCACGAATCAGGAGCAAGTGTCATGACTTGGATTTGATCTGGAGTCAAGGCTTTCTTCAATTTTTCCTTCATCAGATCATGTAATCTATCCAATTTTAATGCTTTCTCTTTGATTTCTTTTTCAATATGCACTGATTCTGACACAGTCAATTCTTCACGAGACCACGAATCAGGAGCAAGTGTCATGACTTGGATTTGATCTGGAGTCAAGGCTTTCTTCAATTTTTCCTTCATCAGATCATGTAATCTATCCAATTTTAATGCTTTCTCTTTGATTTCTTTTTCAATATGCACTGATTCTGACACAGTCAATTCTTCACGAGACCACGAATCAGGAGCAAGTGTCATGACTTGGATTTGATCTGGAGTCAAGGCTTTCTTAAATTTTTCCTTCATCAGATCATGTAATCTATCCAATTTTAATGCTTTCTCTTTGATTTCTTTTTCAATATGCACTGATTCTGACACAGTCAATTCTTCACGAGACCACGAATCAGGAGCAAGTGTCATGACTTGGATTTGATCTGGAGTCAAGGCTTTCTTCAATTTTTCCTTCATCAGATCATGTAATCTATCCAATTTTAATGCTTTCTCTTTGATTTCTTTTTCAATATGCACTGATTCTGACACAGTCAATTCTTCACGAGACCACGAATCAGGAGCAAGTGTCATGATTTGGATTTGATCTGGAGTCAAGGCTTTCTTCAATTTTTCCTTCATCAGATCATGTAATCTATCCAATTTTAATGCTTTCTCTTTGATTTCTTTTTCAATATGCACTGATTCTGACACAGTCAATTCTTCACGAGACCACGAATCAGGAGCAAGTGTCATGACTTGGATTTGATCTGGAGTCAAGGCTTTCTTCAATTTTTCCTTCATCAGATCATGTAATCTATCCAATTTTAATGCTTTCTCTTTGATTTCTTTTTCAATATGCACTGATTCTGACACAGTCAATTCTTCACGAGACCACGAATCAGGAGCAAGTGTCATGACTTGGATTTGATCTGGAGTCAAGGCTTTCTTAAATTTTTCCTTCATCAGATCATGTAATCTATCCAATTTTAATGCTTTCTCTTTGATTTCTTTTTCAATATGCACTGATTCTGACACAGTCAATTCTTCACGAGACCACGAATCAGGAGCAAGTGTCATGACTTGGATTTGATCTGGAGTCAAGGCTTTCTTAAATTTTTCCTTCATCAGATCATGTAATCTATCCAATTTTAATGCTTTCTCTTTGATTTCTTTTTCAATATGCACTGATTCTGACACAGTCAATTCTTCACGAGACCACGAATCAGGAGCAAGTGTCATGACTTGGATTTGATCTGGAGTCAAGGCTTTCTTCAATTTTTCCTTCATCAGATCATGTAATCTATCCAATTTTAATGCTTTCTCTTTGATTTCTTTTTCAATATGCACTGATTCTGACACAGTCAATTCTTCACGAGACCACGAATCAGGAGCAAGTGTCATGATTTGGATTTGATCTGGAGTTGAGGCTTTCTTCAATTTTTCCTTCATCAGATCATGTAATCTATCCAATTTTAATGCTTTCTCTTTGATTTCTTTTTCAATATGCACTGATTCTGACACAGTCAATTCTTCACGAAACCACGAATCAGGAGCAAGTGTCATGACTTGGATTTGATCTGGAGTCAAGGCTTTCTTCAATTTTTCCTTCATCAGATCATGTAATCTATCCAATTTTAATGCTTTCTCTTTGATTTCTTTTTCAATATGCACTGATTCTGACACAGTCAATTCTTCACGAGACCACGAATCAGGAGCAAGTGTCATGACTTGGATTTGATCTGGAGTCAAGGCTTTCTTAAATTTTTCCTTCATCAGATCATGTAATCTATCCAATTTTAATGCTTTCTCTTTGATTTCTTTTTCAATATGCACTGATTCTGACACAGTCAATTCTTCACGAAACCACGAATCAGGAGCAAGTGTCATGACTTGGATTTGATCTGGAGTCAAGGCTTTCTTCAATTTTTCCTTCATCAGATCATGTAATCTATCCAATTTTAATGCTTTCTCTTTGATTTCTTTTTCAATATGCACTGATTCTGACACAGTCAATTCTTCACGAGACCACGAATCAGGAGCAAGTGTCATGACTTGGATTTGATCTGGAGTCAAGGCTTTCTTCAATTTTTCTTTCATCAGATCATGTAATCTATCCAATTTTAATGCTTTCTCTTTGATTTCTTTTTCAATATGCACTGATTCTGACACAGTCAATTCTTCACGAGACCACGAATCAGGAGCAAGTGTCATGATTTGGATTTGATCTGGAGTCAAGGCTTTCTTCAATTTTTCCTTCATCAGATCATGTAATCTATCCAATTTTAATGCTTTCTCTTTGATTTCTTTTTCAATATGCACTGATTCTGACACAGTCAATTCTTCACAGGACCACGAATCAGGAGCAAGTGTCATGACTTGGATTTGATCTGGAGTCAAGGCTTTCTTAAATTTTTCCTTCATCAGATCATGTAATCTATCCAATTTTAATGCTTTCTCTTTGATTTCTTTTTCAATATGCACTGATTCTGACACAGTCAATTCTTCACGAGACCACGAATCAGGAGCAAGTGTCATGATTTGGATTTGATCTGGAGTCAAGGCTTTCTTCAATTTTTCCTTCATCAGATCATGTAATCTATCCAATTTTAATGCTTTCTCTTTGATTTCTTTTTCAATATGCACTGATTCTGACACAGTCAATTCTTCACAGGACCACGAATCAGGAGCAAGTGTCATGACTTGGATTTGATCTGGAGTCAAGGCTTTCTTAAATTTTTCCTTCATCAGATCATGTAATCTATCCAATTTTAATGCTTTCTCTTTGATTTCTTTTTCAATATGCACTGATTCTGACACAGTCAATTCTTCACGAGACCACGAATCAGGAGCAAGTGTCATGATTTGGATTTGATCTGGAGTCAAGGCTTTCTTAAATTTTTCCTTCATCAGATCATGTAATCTATCCAATTTTAATGCTTTCTCTTTGATTTCTTTTTCAATATGCACTGATTCTGACACAGTCAATTCTTCACGAAACCACGAATCAGGAGCAAGTGTCATGACTTGGATTTGATCTGGAGTCAAGGCTTTCTTCAATTTTTCCTTCATCAGATCATGTAATCTATCCAATTTTAATGCTTTCTCTTTGATTTCTTTTTCAATATGCACTGATTCTGACACAGTCAATTCTTCACGAGACCACGAATCAGGAGCAAGTGTCATGACTTGGATTTGATCTGGAGTCAAGGCTTTCTTCAATTTTTCCTTCATCAGATCATGTAATCTATCCAATTTTAATGCTTTCTCTTTGATTTCTTTTTCAATATGCACTGATTCTGACACAGTCAATTCTTCACGAGACCACGAATCAGGAGCAAGTGTCATGACTTGGATTTGATCTGGAGTCAAGGCTTTCTTAAATTTTTCCTTCATCAGATCATGTAATCTATCCAATTTTAATGCTTTTTCTTTGATTTCTTTTTCAATATGCACTGATTCTGACACAGTCAATTCTTCACGAGACCACGAATCAGGAGCAAGTGTCATGACTTGGATTTGATCTGGAGTCAAGGCTTTCTTCAATTTTTCCTTCATCAGATCATGTAATCTATCCAATTTTAATGCTTTCTCTTTGATTTCTTTTTCAATATGCACTGATTCTGACACAGTCAATTCTTCACGAGACCACGAATCAGGAGCAAGTGTCATGATTTGGATTTGATCTGGAGTCAAGGCTTTCTTCAATTTTTCCTTCATCAGATCATGTAATCTATCCAATAATAATGCTTTCTCTTTGATTTCTTTTTCAATATGCACTGATTCTGACACAGTCAATTCTTCACAGGACCACGAATCAGGAGCAAGTGTCATGACTTGGATTTGATCTGGAGTCAAGGCTTTCTTAAATTTTTCCTTCATCAGATCATGTAATCTATCCAATTTTAATGCTTTCTCTTTGATTTCTTTTTCAATATGCACTGATTCTGACACAGTCAATTCTTCACAGGACCACGAATCAGGAGCAAGTGTCATGATTTGGATTTGATCTGGAGTCAAGGCTTTCTTAAATTTTTCCTTCATCAGATCATGTAATCTATCCAATTTTAATGCTTTCTCTTTGATTTCTTTTTCAATATGCACTGATTCTGACACAGTCAATTCTTCACGAGACCACGAATCAGGAGCAAGTGTCATGATTTGGATTTGATCTGGAGTTGAGGCTTTCTTCAATTTTTCCTTCATCAGATCATGTAATCTATCCAATTTTAATGCTTTCTCTTTGATTTCTTTTTCAATATGCACTGATTCTGACACAGTCAATTCTTCACGAGACCACGAATCAGGAGCAAGTGTCATGATTTGGATTTGATCTGGAGTCAAGGCTTTCTTCAATTTTTCCTTCATCAGATCATGTAATCTATCCAATTTTAATGCTTTCTCTTTGATTTCTTTTTCAATATGCACTGATTCTGACACAGTCAATTCTTCACGAGACCACGAATCAGGAGCAAGTGTCATGACTTGGATTTGATCTGGAGTCAAGGCTTTCTTCAATTTTTCCTTCATCAGATCATGTAATCTATCCAATTTTAATGCTTTCTCTTTGATTTCTTTTTCAATATGCACTGATTCTGACACAGTCAATTCTTCACGAGACCACGAATCAGGAGCAAGTGTCATGATTTGGATTTGATCTGGAGTCAAGGCTTTCTTAAATTTTTCCTTCATCAGATCATGTAATCTATCCAATTTTAATGCTTTCTCTTTGATTTCTTTTTCAATATGCACTGATTCTGACACAGTCAATTCTTCAGCGTCGACTTTGTATACAGTCGAAGGGTCGCTTTTGGATTTGATCTGGAGTCGAGGCTTTCGTGGGTTATTGTGTATCCTGCACAGTAAAATGCATTGTAATTTCTTTTTATTTCTCGGAATCTATTTGATATCGATCTTCCATTTGTTAAAAGAGCACTTAACACTTAAGTTTTATGTAACAGGAAAACTCAGGGAGAGGTTAGGGTTAGGGGGGACAATGTGTAGTTTTTAGGATTCTTTGAAAACCCAACACCTGTCGTTGTTATAAAAGGTAAACAACAAGAGACAATTGTTAATCTTGCTCCACTGATGACATTTCGCTCGTTTGCTTAAATTGTTATTTCAAATCTGTGCGTTGCTTTATCAGTGCATCTTAAGTGGGTCTATTTACTGTCTATGACCATATTGTGAGATAACATAATTACTTTCTTTTCGTGGGTTCATTTCTGTCCTCCAAAAATTTCATTTTATCTTTATATCCAGAATTCGAATAGCATTGCATTCAAACATGTGTCGATTTGGGATAATTTATGTAATAATAGACCTAATGTGATTTGATTTACTGTGCACAAAGTTTAATTTGTGGAATGGTAGGATAGTATTAGCAATAAAAGTTGATTTTTCTCTTTTTAACTAATTGTAATTTTATCAACTAGGATGGGTAGAGCTGGCTAAAAGAAGCTCAAAACCGTTTATATTATGCAAATAGCATCAGTGGTTCAAAAGTTATGATAATTTAAAGTGCCGAAATTTGTGTTTTTCATCAAACATTTTTCTTTAAAAAAATGGGCCAATGGGGGGACAATGTGTAGTTTTTAGGATTCTTTGAAAACCCAACACCTGTCGTTGTTATGAAAGGTAAGCAACAAGAGACACTTGTTAATCTTGCTCCACTGATGACATTTCGCTCGTTTGCTTAAATTGTTATTAAATTGTGCATTAAATTGTGCATTAAATTGTGCATTCGCTATGCGTTGCTTTGTTAGTGGGTCAGGTCCGACACAATTTGTCCAGTTTGAAAACTATTGTTTACAATGGATGGTGCTATAAATAGCATCCTCTATTGAAAACCCTGTGAAACATAAATACAAATGGCAAAGAATCTAACTTTCTAAAATGCGTGTAAATACATTATCCGACTTTTCCGTTTTTTTTTTCAATTTTCAAATATCAATGTTGAAAATGATGTTGATGTAAATGTCAGAAAGTCAGTAATCATTTCATTATTTTGTTATGTTACGCCGAGCTTACGACACTGGCACAGGTGCAAACGAAAAAGTAAACGATAAGAGATTAACAGTTACAAACAAAGTCACAGAAAAAAAGGTTATAAGAAATAATAAGGTCAAGCGAATGCAGTATTGTTTGTTTGTCATTCATTGGATATAAGTCTTCCATTTTAGGTCTGGAATGAAAGTCAATCCTAGGAGCTTATCAAAGCAAGACGCTTCCTGAAGGAGAGAGGCATTTAACCACCGACTGTCATGGCAAATAACAGCCTACCTGAGAGTTCATCATTTAAACTCCTCGGCCTAACCTTCACAGGTAACATGAATTGGAACAAATACATTGAAGACATTGCCAAGGCTGCAGCAAAGAAGGTGGGCTCCCTCTACCGTGCTAGTAAACTCCTCACACCTAACATTATCCTGTATCTCTCTAAAGCCACTATCCGCCCATGCATAGAGTATTGTCGCCACATCTGGGCTGGTGCATCATCCACTAGTATCTCCTTCCTAGGCAAGGTGCAAAAAAGAGTCGCCAACTAAATAGGTCTCTCATAGTCAACCAAGCTCCAGTCCCTGTCCCATCGCCGCAATGTAGACTCCTTGTGCTTGTTTTACAAATACTACAATGGATTGTGCTCCGATGAACTGGCTACTCTGGTGCCCCCTCGACGTAAATTCACTAGACCAACTCGACAATCAACTAAATCCCATCCATTCACTGTGGAGGTCCCCAGATGCCGGAGAGCTTTCTACTCAAATAGCTTCTTTCCTAGTGCTGCTGGTCTCTGAAACTCCCTCCCTGCCCCCTGTTTCCCCGACAGTACTGACATGCAGAAATTTAAAATTAATGTAAACAGACATCTCGCTGCACAGATCCCAGTTTAGGTTGACCCCCCCCCCAACCATCTCCCCTTTTCTTTCTTCTCAGTAGTCCCTTACGTCTACAGTGGCGGCCTGTCTTGTTTAGGGTGAACTGCGTTAAAAACAAAAAATTAAAAAAATTGAGGCAAAACAAGGATCCGAGCATTGGTGGTGAAACGAGAGCAGCCTGGTTTTAGAGGTGTTAAAAGTTAACGAGCCACTTTTTTCCCTTTTTGACTTTCGTCCTAATTCAATCCTTTAACACAAATTACACAGAACATTTACACTAATAATACAATATGAATATATAAAAGAAATTCTGTTCAATATTTCGGATCAAGAGAAGAATAGGGACCCCAGATCATTAACACAAGACGCGGGACATATTTTGGAAGTCACCGGTTGACCTCGCAATACACGTGGTCTCTATTTACAAAACACTTGTAAATAGATCTTTTATTTATGTTATATATTTATGCAGTATATTTCGGAATTTTTTTTTATTTACTAAATAAAAAACAAATTTTAAACGCAATTCTATATTTCGTGTTGTGTATTTTAAGAAAAAGTGGATACTTTTTTTTCTTTTCGTAGGGAGGCGAGTAACTAGCGAAGTTTTATTTATTTGTTTATAATTGTTGCTTACAGAAAAAAAAAAGAAAAAACTTCATAAATTTTAAATTGCTTCCGTTTAGAAACTGATTTTTGAAGTCTAACTCCGCCCTCGTGGGGAGGCAAAACGAAAGATTACAAGTCAGCCGATTTTTTAAAAAGCGTATATATTTCGTTTATTTATTAAAATAACTTGCGTAATCATCCGTTTTGCCTCCTCAGGCTAGGAGCAATGTGTAGTATGGAAAAATCCTTCTAAACTGAGGTAAGATCCAGAGTGCCCCTTTTTGGGAAGCTTGATTTTTCCCTACAAAACGAAAGATTACTTAAGTACGGTGATAAATATTTTATACCCCCCCCCCATTTCTGCCCTCGTGAAGTTTTTTCCTTTTTTTCTTTAAGCAACAATTATAAACAAATAAATAAAACTTCGCTAGTTACTCGCCTCCCTACGAAAAGAAAAAAAAGTATCCACTTTTTCTTAAAATACACAACACGAAATATAGAATTGCGTTTAAAATTTGTTTTTTATTTAGTAAATAAAAAAAAATTCCGAAATATACTGCATAAATATATAACATAAATAAAAGATCTATTTACAAGTGTTTTGTAAATAGAGACCACGTGTATTGCGAGGTCAACCGGTGACTTCCAAAATATGTCCCGCGTCTTGTGTTAATGATCTGGGGTCCCTATTCTTGTCTTGATCCAATATTTCCTCTGATAGTCTCCAAAAATGTCATCTTAAATCCTTTCTGAATTCATCTGTTTTTAATCTGATTTGGCAACTTGTTCCACAAATATGACTATTTGCCAAAAAAATTCAATTTAGAACATTCTCTCCCATATCATACAGCCCTATCACAACCACCTCAACATTTTTTTCTCATCAAATTTGGCTCGAAACTAAGATAAATCTAAGAGGTTTATGTAGTTTGCTTGAAGCATTGTTTAGTTGTATAAAGAAATGTGATACTTAGAAGGAAATACAATGCAGACGTGTGACGGATAGACACAAGCTGTTATATATTTTATGTTTATATTTTTCTAAATTTTCTTACATTTTAACTGGTTGCGATTGATTGCTTAATTTGAGTCACGGGAGACAATTTTTTTAAAATTTATCCTTTAACATTTCTTTTTATTAAATTAAATCATTATTTTATATTTTCCCCAGGTCAATGCCAATTAAATGATATTTTATATTTCCCTCGGGTAACGCCGGGACACTGGTCCTGCTAGTAGAAAATAAAATAAAATTTTAAAAAAACATTAAGATTTCTTGTTGAAAAATATCACAATTAAAGCAACCGTTTTAATTCAACAAAAATATAAAATCATCTAATTTAGTAGTTAGAATATAATAATGTTTTAGCTTAATATTTATGGTTTTATTGTATTTTTAACATTTTTAAATAATGTTTAGCAAGTATATTTTCAAATTTTGATCTGTTTAACATAAACTGCTGAATTAAAAATGTATACAATTTCGAAAATAATTACACATTGTTGATACGGATAATCGCCCTCTTCATTTTCTAGGGGGAAAAATATTCTGCTCTAATTTTTTTTTTTACATTAACAAGAATTGTATTTCAAGTAGTTAAACAGGGTAACTCAAATTTCAATATAAAAATTATAACTTATTAATGTAATTAACAGTTTTTGTGTTGATTAGTAATATCATAGACTGAGCAGGAGGAGTTAATCCTAGCAAAGTCCAAAGTCCTAATACTGCTACATAAATCACCAGGTACTAATTCAATAACGATAATTTCTTAAATATTCACCGGTGAAAAAAAGAGAGCACTTTCTTTCTTCCTTTTGTTTGTCGGCTGACAGACTTTCTACTCTAGAGTGGGGAGAGAGAGAAAGAATAAAGGTGGGGAGAGAGAGAGATAGTACAAGAGTAGGGAGACATAGAAAGAAAGAGAGAGAGAGAGAGAAAGAAAGAGATAATATTAGTATATATGTATATATATATATAACATTTTATATAGTTCAAATTGATTCTTATGAGGTAACTTGGATTTTTTTAAGTATGCTTTGAATTTTTCCAAAACGTGTAAGATTTCTTTTGCTTCGAAATTGGCATTAAATAACATTATGATATAAATATATATATTATATAACATTACGATATAAAATATATATATTATATAACATTACGATATAAAATATATATATTATATAACATTACGATATAAAATATATATATTATATAACATTACGATATAAAATATATATATTATATAACATTACGATATAAAATATATATATTATATAACATTACGATATAAAATATATATATTATATAACATTACGATATAAAATATATATATTATATAACATTACGATATAAAATATATATATTATATAACATTACGATATAAAATATATATATTATATAACATTACGATATAAAATATATATATTATATAAAATTATGATATAAAATATATATATTATATAACATTATGATATAAAATATATATATTATATAACATTATGATATAAAATATATATATTATATAACATTATGAT
>OY744555.1:35363564-35458564 GCA_963556195.1 Sepiola atlantica
ACACCCATAAATCATCATCCACACCCATAAATCATCATCCACATAAAAATACCTATTAGAAAATCGAGGTTATATACATCATTAAGTTAATGTCGCTTTGTTTATAGGGTTAAATTATCCAATGGTAGTAAAGCTTTGAATTTAATCAGCATTGACATTATATAATACACATATATATATAATATATTAGTAAAAAGTCCGACCCGTTGTGTCACAGATCAAGCTCGGGTTAGATTATTTGAATGAGGAAAAAGTGAGTTTGCAAAGCCAGTTAAATATAAAAGATTAGCTACTTTCTGCTTGTTATAGATCTATGACTTTCTTTTTCTCTTGCTTTCTTTCTCTCTTGCTTTCTTTCTCTTTCTTTCTTTCTTTTTCTCCTGCTTTCTTTCTCTCTTTTTCTCCTGCTTTCTTTCTCTTTCTCTCTTGCTTTCTTTCTCTCTTTTTCTCCTGCTTTCTTTCTCTCTTTTTCTCCTGCTTTCTTTCTCTCTTTCTCTCTTTTTCTCCTGCTTTCTTTCTCTCTTTTTCTCCTGCTTTCTTTCTCTCTTTTTCTCTCTTTCTTGCTTTCTTTCTCTCTTGCTTTCTTTCTCTCTCTTTCTCTCTCCCTCTCGATTAAATAGCATTACTGTTGATGGTGATATTCTTTTTTCTTTATATTGGACTATTCCTATCTTTTTATCACCTCCAACTGTTAATAAGCAGAAAGAGAGAAAGAGAAATGGAAGCGATGATGACGATGACGATGACGATGACGATGATGACATATCTAGAATAAGAGTCGGTCATCGAACAACAAAGTGATAAACAAAAAGTTAGTGAAAGATGTGTCTTGGTGAGTCATTTGCAAATTATGTTAATTAAAACAATTAAAAGGGAAGTTTCGTTTTTCCAAACATTCCTCAATCCCAAAACTGAAGAATATTTTAGCATGTATTTTCTGGGATTAAAATAAATAGGAAAAAAATCTTAGAGAAACAAACGTTGATTTACTCAGTTATAGTATAATAATAAATATATAATTAAAATACATTTTAAACATAGTTACTGCTCCATATCTAACGAGCCGCGACATCCAAAAGTGTTGGCAACACTCATCATATTCAATGTAACGCCTGTTTTATATGCTGACATGTGTTGGACGGCTTTAGAAATTGACTTCTAAACTAACCTATCTCTGGCCAGGTCTTTATTTAACTTTCTCTGAAATCCATCTTTATCACTTCCTCTATCACATTAACTGTTCGACATCTACTAATCCAACAACTTTAATCCATTCTTTAAATGTGACCAAACTACCTAAGTCTCCTGTTTTGCAAATATCTCCCTATACTGGCTAGATTTAGTCTTTCTCTGAGGTCATCAGATCTATACCTGTTTTTAATTATCACATTACACATCCATTGTATCATTCTCATATCATTTCTCTCCATGCAACATATATCCTCAACCCTCACTGGCCAGGTTTCATTTCCATACATCAACACACTCTATACACATATCTGATAAACTTTCTCTTGGTTGACTATAGTAACACTATGCTGCTTAGTAATGACAGAAGTTCCCTGAACTTACTCCATCCACTACTAAGTCTTGCAATCCCACTAGCACCAGCTCCATCCTGTGCTCCAAAGGTATCACTAAGGTAATAAAACTTTTGGACAATCTAAATAGCCTTGCCATGCAAATATACTTTCTTCACATCTGAGTTCTCATCTGTCTCTATTGTTTTATACTTCTTGCACATAAACTGATTATCATCTTTCAATCTACTGCACTTCTTGTGTACCCAATGCTTACAAGTACCACAAAAAATTGAGTCACTCCAGACTCCCTTTCCACAAACTGAGCAGGGGAGGGGGGATTTTCCCTTTTCTGGGGATTTTTCAACATTGCAACCACTGCTCATCATTTTGGTCCTGGTAACATTCATTCTTAGACCTTTACTTTCCATAGCATTCTTTTTAGTCTTTAACTTAACAAATAGACCTTTACTTTCTATAGCATTCTTTTTAGTCTTTAACTTAACAAATAGACCTTCCACTGTAGAATGAAACTAGCTACCGGAATAGTAGCAGAAACTCACTATGAAGCGAGCTGATAACAGAAGATATTGTTGTTTGGAAGAAACAGCTTACATTGTGGGCTGGTATATATATATATATATATATATATATATATATATATATATATTTATTTTGGTACAGAAAAATTAGTACAACATTCGTACCGTCGGTTTCAAACACGGAAGGACTTAGCCATCCGGTTCTCTTCAGCTTCTGTTGTCATTTGTTTCGGAAATGTGAAGTCCGACGGTACGAATGTTGTACTAATTTTTCTGTACTAAAATAAATATTCCGCTCTTAATTTTTAATTTTAATTTTTAATTAATCGAGCACTCTGCTTGGATTTTTCCTGCTATATTACAAAGAAGTTAATATATAAATATATATATATATATATATATATTTCTTCGGCTGTTTTACTGGTCGACTACTTCATTTCAGCCTCCAGACAATGTCAAGTCATCAGGAGAGAATACGCACCGTTTCAGGGCCTTTCTCAACGGCTGTTTTGCGTATCGCCCCCCCCCCCTCACTGATGTGAGGCCCTATTATCTGGATCACATTTCAATCTAACTGTTCAATGAAATTAAAAGAACTGCCTTTTCAACGGCTTAGTGTCTCACGTGTCGTTTGATGACTCAGCATCTTGTCTGTTTTTGTTTTTAACGGCTGCACATCTTACGTCTGTTGCTTTCCCTTTTCGTAAAATGATCTGTGCCGCTCATCGACAAGTCTTGAGACTGCCAGCACAATTTCATTCGGCATGAACTGTTGTGGGAATTGTCTGGTCTTTTTTTTTTTTTTTTTTACTTATGTAACTCCACTTTCTTTTGAAAGAAAAAAGAAAAAATGGATAGAATTTGTTTCTTTTTTTTAAGAATTTATACGAATATATTAAGACAAAAAAAAACATTATTCAACTGAATATTTCTGTTTTTTTAGTTTATGTGTACCACGCCATATAAAAAATAAATATATTAAATTAAAAAAATAAAAATATGGATAAAATATGTATTTGTTTCCAAAAGATTTGTACGAATATTCCAAGACAAAGGAACACTATTATTCGACTGAATATTTCTTTTTTTGTTGTTTTTCGTTTGTGTGTAGCCACGAGTATGCAAGCTGAAATATTTGTAAAAATTTCACACAGTGAAAAATCAAATCACCTATTATACTTGATGGATTTTATTCTATAGTAAAATTAATTAACGTTTCACTGTTAAAAGCCTTTAAAACATGATTAATGGAGATTTTAAATTGCATTATGCTTTATGAGTTTTGTTAGGTTAAACAGAATGACCTGAAATATTCACTCAGCTCATGGAGGAATGAAAGAACGTGCAGAAGATGGTTTACAAAACTTAGAAATGAAAATTTCGCTCTTCAAGATGAAAACTAATCAGGATGTCCAGTTTAGTGTGTTAAAGTCTTAATTAAAACTTTGCAATATCGATTAAAGAATTGTAAATGCAGCTTTCCTCAAACCATACAACAATTCATTTTAATCTTCAATAACTGGGACAAGGTTCCTAAGCTTGGAAAATGTCTGCAGATCCCAACTAACGATTTAATAATTAGGCATATTATTTAGTTCCATTAGACATTTCTACCTGTGGTTAGCAAAGTATGACTCACCCCAGCCAAGAATGAATTCATAAAGAAACAGAACCTGCGTGAAATGGCTAGTTATAGCAAAGACCTCCCATTACTTCCTGATCTCTCTGGCAGAAGAGCTCACTGCTCATTTGCATGAGTGCAATGCCACTGGCAATAAAAGGGGAATGTTTTGAATGAAAGTGGGCGACTATGAGTTGGTGATTTGAGTTGGTGACTACGTTGGTGTGTGCGCTGGATGAAAGACTGTTCGGAGAGATATCATTTGGCAGAGCAAGACCGTGGTAACATTTTGTTGCGATAAGGAGTACGGACACGAGGAAATCAGGAGAAAGAAAAATATAATTACACTACCTTTTTTCTTTACTTTGGTTACACCCAGACAAGGCATATTGCCACTGAGACATTAGGCCTCAGATTATAAGGAGGGCATCCTAAGTGGGGAGTTGTGCAGCAAGATGTTTGTTCACATTACATTTAAAATTCTGCATGTTGGCACAGTCAGGGAAACAGGGAGCAGGGCGTGAATTCAAAAAACAAGCAGTTTGAAGAAAAGCTATTAGAGTAGAAATTTTCCCGGCATCTGGGGGGGGGGGGGGCATCTACAGTCTACTGCTTGTTGGGTTCTGTCGAGATATTTACATTAAAGAGGCACAAGTGCAGCAAGTTCGTCAGAGCACATTTCGTGGAAGTACCTGTAAAACATGATGAGATATGCCACAGTGTGGCGATGGGACAGAGGCTGAAGCTGTGTAGACAGTGTGGAACCTATTAGGTTAAAGACTCTTTTTTGCATCCTGTCCAAGAGGGAGAGGCTAATGGTTGGTGCACCAGCCCATATATTGCAACAATACTCCATGCATGGGTGAATGGTGACTTTATAGAGATATAGGATACTGGCAGGTGTGAGAAGTTTTCTAGCCCAGTAAAGGGAGCCCACCTTCTTTCCAGCAGACTTGACAGTATCTTCTAGGTATTTATTCTAATTCATGTTACCTGTGAATGTTAGGCTGAGGAGTTTGAACGTTGAACTCTTTGCCATGGATGATAGCACCCTGTCTATCAGTGGTTGAAAAGGTTTATTAAAGGAAATAAACTTTGTCTTAGTAGCATTAAATGTAACCATTCATTTTTGAAAAGGAGCTTTGTCTTAGTAGCATTAAATGTGACCATCAATTTTTGAAAAGGAGCTTTGTCTTAGTAGCATTAAATGTAACCATACATTTTTGAAAAGGAGCTTTGTCTTAGTAGCATTAAATAAAACCATCCATTTTTGAAAAGGAGCTTTGTTTAAGTAGCATTAAATGTGACAATCAATTTTTGAAAAGGAGCTTTGTCTAAGTAGTATTAAATGTAACCATCCATTTTTGGCGCCATTTTACTACAGACTGGAGGACATTTTCTAATGATTCAGCCATTGCCTTGGATATGTGTGCGTTCAGTTTGCCGAGATGTCAAGAATAGTGTGTGGTGTCATCAGCAAACATACCCATCTCGGATACGATTGCATCACGGAGGTTGTTTATGAAAGTCAGAAATAATAACGGTCCAAGTATTGAACCCTGAGGCACACACCTATTAATGTGATGTTTTTTTTATGTAAGGCCATCAAGGACGACCTGGGTCTGTCTTTTAGCTGAAAAGGATCTGATTATATTAAATATTCGTCCAGTAATACTGTACAAATTAATTTTTCTATGAAGACCTTCATGTCGGAATTTGTCAAAGACTTTGGATATATCAAGACCTACGACCAAAGCTTCACCTATATGCATTCAGAGATGACCATTAGGATATCCGCAGTAGAACGGGATTGCCTAAATCCATACTGTTCGTCAGAAAGAAGTTTAGCATTTTCTAGGTGGTGGACTATCGCTAGGTTAATTAATGATTCAAAGATTTTAGTGAAATGCAAGAGGAGACTTATGGGGGGGGGGGCGATAATTTTGATGGTCAGTTCTTTCACCAGAGTTCTTGAAAACTGGTATCACAAAGGTAATATTCTAACTGTCATGAAAGCAAAATTTGTCATTTGTTAAAGAGTTTAGGGACCAATTCAGCAGAGCATTTTGTTTATCACTATATTAGGGATAAGATCAGGTCCACATGCTTTGGAAGTGTCAATGTTTTTTTTTATGATATCCAGGACATGTGAAGGAGTGGTGATCAGATCATCAAGTCCGTAGTTTCCGTCCGTAGTGGGAAAGTTGGAAGGGAATGGTTTATGGAGTCCAAGGTGGAGTTTAAGGCGAACCACTAGGCAAACAGTTCAGTCTTATCCGTTGCCGTGCAAACGACATCATGGTGGTTGGATGGTGGGGGAATTGTTGATTTTCCAGAAATAACGAGTTCCTAGTTTCTGCGATTCGTTTTCTAGCCATCTCGATATACTTACTCTTGGCTGTGGTTATTACACAGAGGTTTTTGATGTTACAATTCATGCCTATTTTCAACTGACTTATGACGGTTGAAACAGCGGAATGCTTGCTGCATCTGCGCAATGGCATCTGCACAGGTCGAAGTGAACCATTGGAGATAGTGGGGCTTGCTTTCGAATCTCCGCGTCGGCTCAAATGCTTCTATTCCTAGTTTGACCCATTCAGTCAGCCATTCAGTCGCAAACGATTCAGCAGAGAGAGAGAGAAAGTTTGATGAGATTTTCGAAGAGATTCCCGATCCGTACGTTGCTAGTATCTGGTTGTCTTGAGAAACGGCACTTCTGTTTGGTGTTGGGAGTTTTTGATGATATCAACTATTATTACCAAGTGATCAGCATTTTTGAGTAGAGTATGGCATCTCTCACACAAGGCTCAGGCAGTGTTGTCAAAAGCAGGCCCACACTGTCGTAATGCTATAAAATTTTATTAAATTTTTTTTTATGTCGGTTGAAATAGCAGAATGCTTGCTGCCTATGTGCAATAGAAGCTGCACAGGTCGACTTGAACCACTAGGGAGAGTGGGGGTTTACTATAGATTTTTAGCATGTGAACAAATGCTTCTATGTCTGCTTTACCTCATTTGCGCACTGTTCAGCAGGGAGAGAAATGTTTTACTCCATGAAGTCTCCGAGTGATTCTCAATTAGCATGTTGATAATATCTTGCATTTTCAGTAACAGGACTTTGGTTTAGGGTCGCAGGTTTATGGTGATATCAACAATTATCACAACGTGATCAGCATTCCAGAGTGGGCTTATAGGCATCTAAACACACAAGCCACAGGCAATGTTGTCAAGAATAAGTTGAGAAGTGAGTCCTCCTGATCCTCACGTTCCTCACGTGTCGTAAAAGTGACAGTTTGTGAAAGGGAGAGCGCAATAGAGAAACTACGCATGCTGATACCAGGTGCATCTGTGTAGCTCGAGAAATCAAGCTAATCTCTGTGGTGGACACTAAAATCCTTAAATACATATGGATTTGGATGCCTGGATCTACGGAAAGTGGTGCGTCTAAACTATCAGAGACAGTCCTGGGTCGAAAAAGAATGGTAGAAGAAATATAGGTAACTAACGCTTTGTTGTAGGGTTAATCTAAAGCACATATATTGGCCTGATCATCTGATTCTAGACTAAGTTCTCTAGTCAAGGGAGGGTGTTATGGACATAGACTGTACCCGTGCATATGCTTGTCAGAGTCTTTGGGAGATATCCTGGAATATCAAAACTATAAGAGGAGATCGAAGACTATAGATTAGTTTTGCTTGGTGCTAAGACATCTGGGGAGTTTACAAGGAGGACAGACCTTACATCATTTAGGTTTGTTCTAAGCCCTCGGATATTTGTGAACAAGAGCTTCAAGGGAGGGGGGTTTCAAGGGAGGATTTGGTTGATTTTGGAGGTCGTCAGGTTTAATCTTTTTGCTGTTTATTTTCATTTTATTTTAAGATTCGCTTGAACAATGGGGGTGCATGGTGGATGTCAAAAAAAAAAGAGTTCACACAAATAGACGATTAGTCAGATCTTTATCTATGAGGTTGTGACCTCAGGAAAGCCCACCGGAGATAAATGCAGGATCCCCTTTCAATGGCATCATAGCACTTCAGTTATCCTGATACAACTGTTGATAGAGCAGCCGCTCATAGTGCTACATAAGAGTTAGGACTCCTGTACTACCAGTCGAAAACAGCAGTCAGACAAACTGTCAAACCTGTACCTAAGCTGTCAGAACAAGAGCAGCCCAGACTAGTCATGTGAAACTAAGTGACAAGCAAGTTTTCCCAAGTTGCCCAGATAAAAATAAAGTGATGGTGGGGGCGGCATTCATTGACCTAATCAAGAAACAAGGCCAAGCACTGGGTGTTTTTGAAGTGTCCCTTAAATAAATTATTTTTAAATTGTCAATTGACTGATGAACTTTTTTCTTTTGGAATTTGCTAAAAATTTATTTATAAAAAACGTATATATATTAAGCTATGTTTTATTGTAAGAGGAATATTGAGCTATTTTCTTTGCAGCTTGAAAACTGAATTCAATTTAGAAAGCCTTTCTTGAGAATTATTTGTATTCAATCCCAGCATTTAAATAATGCAAGATTCCAATACATTGTGTTTTCCCTTTCTCACAACATTAAAAAATAATAATGGTTTATTATTCAAAATAATCCTAACATGAAAAACATAAATTAATTGCCACATTATAGTTGCAGAAATTAGATATTGACTAAAGCAGGGGTGGGCAAAGTACGGCCCGCCAAAGTATTGAATATACAATCAGTATTGTAAAATCGGAATGTAAGTAATCGGCAAATTGTTCTTCTCGCTCACTCCTTTTCTTTCCCTGTTCTTTTTACGGACAACATGGTTCTTCTCTTGCCTGACCTCTTTTTTTTTATCTCACTTTCTCTGCTTCTTTATCTCAATCTTTCTCTATATTGCATTTTTTTCTCTTTTATTTGCATCCTTTCTCACTCCTTATTAGTTTTTTTTTAACCTGACGAAAATAGATTTTTTCAAGCTTTTAATTTTGTTATTCTATTTATTTATTCAAATAAATGTTGTTGTTTTTCAAATGCGCTTCATGTGAATCCTCTACGGTACTTTAAAATGCAAATAAAAATAATTGCATTTTCGCTTTGAAATCCATATATTTCGGCTATTTCAGATATCAATTATATTGGAAAATATGCTATGTGACCCAGTAAAATGTGATTTTTTTTTATGTGGCCCTTGCTCTGAAAAGTTTGCCCACCCCTGGACTAAAGTATCATACACTTCTTAGATATTACATTAGACTTCAATAATAATACTATCCTACCATTCCACAAATCAAACTTTGTGCACAGTAAATCATATCACATTAGGTCTATTATTACATAAATTATCCCAAATAATGCTATTCGAATTCTGGATATAAAGATAAAATGAAATTTTTGGAGGACAGAAATGAAAGTAATTATGTTCTTTCACAATATGGTCATAGACAGTAAATAGACAGAATACTAAAATATACTAATTAAACAGTAAATAGACAGAATACTAAAATATACTAATTAAACAGTAAATAGACAGAATACTAAAATATACTAATTAAACAGTAAATAGACAGAATACTAAAATATACTAATTAAACAGTAAATAGACAGAATACTAAAATATACTAATTAAACAGTAAATAGACAGAATACTAAAATATACTAATTAAACAATAAATAGACAGAATACTAAAATATACTAATTAAACAGTAAATAGACAGAATACTAAAATATACTAATTAAACAGTAAATAGACAGAATACTAAAATATACTAATTAAACAGTAAATAGACAGAATACTAAAATATACTAATTAAACAGTAAATAGACAGAATACTAAAATATACTAATTAAACAGTAAATAGACAGAATACTAAAATATACTAATTAAACAGTAAATAGAATACTAAAATATATTAATTAAACAGTAAATAGACAGAATACTAAAATATACTAATTAAACAGTAAATAGACAGAATACTAAAATATACTAATTAAACTGTAAATAGACAGAATACTAAAATATACTAATTAAACAGTAAATAGACAGAATACTAAAATATACTAATTAAACAGTAAATAGACAGAATACTAAAATATACTAATTAAACAGTAAATAGACAGAATACTAAAATATACTAATTAAACAGTAAATAGACAGAATACTAAAATATACTAATTAAACAGTAAATAGACAGAATACTAAAATATACTAATTAAACTGTAAATAGACAGAATACTAAAATATACTAATTAAACAGTAAATAGACAGAATACTAAAATATACTAATTAAACAGTAAATAGACAGAATACTAAAATATACTAATTAAACAGTAAATAGACAGAATACTAAAATATACTAATTAAACAGTAAATAGACAGAATACTAAAATATACTAATTAAACAGTAAATAGACAGAATACTAAAATATACTAATTAAACTGTAAATAGACAGAATACTAAAATATACTAATTAAACAGTAAATAGACAGAATACTAAAATATACTAATTAAACAGTAAATAGACAGAATACTAAAATATACTAATTAAACAGTAAATAGACAGAATACTAAAATATACTAATTAAACAGTAAATAGACAGAATACTAAAATATACTAATTAAACAGTAAATAGACAGAATACTAAAATATACTAATTAAACAGTAAATAGACAGAATACTAAAATATACTAATTAAACTGTAAATAGACAGAATACTAAAATATACTAATTAAACTGTAAATAGACAGAATACTAAAATATACTAATTAAACAGTAAATTGACAGAATACTAAAATATACTAATTAAACAGTAAATTGACAGAATACTAAAATATACTAATTAAACAGTAAATTGACAGAATACTAAAATATACTAATTAAACAGTAAATTGACAGAATACTAAAATATACTAATTAAACAGTAAATAGACAGAATACTAAAATATACTAATTAAACAGTAAATAGACAGAATACTAAAATATACTAATTAAACAATAGACAGAATACTAAAATATACTAATTAAACAATAGACAGAATACTAAAATATACTAATTAAACAATAAATAGACAGAATACTAAAATATACTAATTAAACAGTAAATAGACTAAATACTAAAATATACTAATTATACAGTAAATTGACAGAATACTAAAATATACTAATTAAACAATAAATAGACAGAATACTAAAATATACTAATTAAACAGTAAATTGACAGAATACTAAAATATACTCATCAAACAGTAAATAGACAGAATACTAAAATATACTAATTAAACAATAAATAGACAGAATACTAAAATATACTAATTAAACAGTAAATAGACAGAATACTAAAATATACTAATTAAACAGTAAATAGAATACTAAAATATACTAATTAAACAGTAAATAGACAGAATACTAAAATATACTAATTAAACAGTAAATAGACAGAATACTAAAATATACTAATTAAACAGTAAATAGAATACTAAAATATACTAATTAAACAGTAAATAGACAGAATACTAAAATATACTAATTAAACAGAAAATAGACAGAATACTAAAATATACTAATTAAACAGTAAATTGACAGAATACTAAAATATACTAATAAAACAGTAAATAGACAGAATACTAAAATATACTAATTAAACAGTAAATTGACAGAATACTAAAATATACTAATTAAACAGTAAATAGACAGAATACTAAAATATACTAATTAAACAGTAAATAGACAGAATACTAAAATATACTAATTAAACAATAAATAGACAGAATACTAAAATATACTAATTAAACAGTAAATTGACAGAATACTAAAATATACTAATTAAACAATAAATAGACAGAATACTAAAATATACTAATTAAACAGTAAATTGACAGAATACTAAAATATACTAATTAAACAGTAAATAGACAGAATACTAAAATATACTAATTAAACAATAAATTGACTGAATACTAAAATATACTAATTAAACAATAAATAGACAGAATACTAAAATATACTAATTAAACAGTAAATAGACAGAATACTAAAATATACTAATTAAACAGTAAATAGAATACTAAAATATACTAATTAAACAGTAAATAGACAGAATACTAAAATATACTAATTAAACAGTAAATAGACAGAATACTAAAATATACTAATTAAACAGTAAATAGAATACTAAAATATACTAATTAAACAGTAAATAGACAGAATACTAAAATATACTAATTAAACAGTAAATTGACAGAATACTAAAATATACTAATTAAACAGTAAATTGACAGAATACTAAAATATACTAATTAAACAGTAAATAGACAGAATACTAAAATATACTAATTAAACAGTAAATTGACAGAATACTAAAATATACTAATTAAACAGTAAATAGACAGAATACTAAAATATACTAATTAAACAGTAAATAGACAGAATACTAAAATATACTAATTAAACAGTAAATAGACAGAATACTAAAATATACTAATTAAACTGTAAATTGACAGAATACTAAAATATACTAATTAAACAGTAAATTGACAGAATACTAAAATATACTAATTAAACAATAAATAGACAGAATACTAAAATATACTAATTAAACAGTAAATTGACAGAATACTAAAATATACTAATTAAACAGTAAATAGATAGAATACTAAAATATACTAATTAAACAATAAATAGACAGAATACTAAAATATACTAATTATACAGTAAATAGACAGAATACTAAAATATACTAATTAAACAATAAATAGACAGAATACTAAAATATACTAATTAAACAGTAAATAGACAGAATACTAAAATATACTAATTAAACAATAGACAGAATACTAAAATATACTAATTAAACAGTAAATAGACAGAATACTAAAATATACTAATTAAACAGTAAATAGACAGAATACTAAAATATACTAATTAAACAGTAAATTGACAGAATACTAAAATATACTAATTAAACAGTAAATAGACAGAATACTAAAATATACTAATTAAACAGTAAATAGACAGAATACTAAAATATACTAATTAAACAGTAAATAGACAGAATACTAAAACATACTAATTAAACAGTAAATAGACAGAATACTAAAATATACTAATTAAACAATAAATTGACAGAATACTAAAATATACTAATTAAACAATAAATAGACAGAATACTAAAATATACTAATTATACAGTAAATAGACAGAATACTAAAATATACTAATTAAACAATAAATAGACATAATACTAAAATATACTAATTAAACAGTAAATTGACAGAATACTAAAATATACTAATTAAACAGTAAATTGACAGAATACTAAAATATACTAATTAAACAGTAAATAGACAGAATACTAAAATATACTAATTAAACAGTAAATTGACAGAATACTAAAATATACTAATTAAACAGTAAATTGACAGAATACTAAAATATACTAATTAAACAGTAAATTGACAGAATACTAAAATATACTAATTAAACAGTAAATAGACAGAATACTAAAATATACTAATTAAACTGTAAATTGACAGAATACTAAAATATACTAATTAAACAGTAAATTGACAGAATACTAAAATATACTAATTAAACAATAAATAGACAGAATACTAAAATATACTAATTAAACAGTAAATAGACAGAATACTAAAATATACTAATTAAACAGTAAATTGACAGAATACTAAAATATACTAATTAAACAGTAAATTGACAGAATACTAAAATATACTAATTAAACAGTAAATAGACAGAATACTAAAATATACTAATTAAACAGTAAATTGACAGAATACTAAAATATACTAATTAAACAGTAAATAGACAGAATACTAAAATATACTAATTAAACAGTAAATAGACAGAATACTAAAATATACTAATTAAACTGTAAATAGACAGAATACTAAAATATACTAATTAAACAGTAAATAGACAGAATACTAAAATATACTAATTAAACAGTAAATAGACAGAATACTAAAATATACTAATTAAACTGTAAATAGACAGAATACTAAAATATACTAATTAAACAGTAAATAGACAGAATACTAAAATATACTAATTAAACTGTAAATAGACAGAATACTAAAATATACTAATTAAACAGTAAATAGACAGAATACTAAAATATACTAATTAAACAGTAAATAGACAGAATACTAAAATATACTAATTAAACAGTAAATAGACAGAATACTAAAATATACTAATTAAACTGTAAATAGACAGAATACTAAAATATACTAATTAAACAGTAAATAGACAGAATACTAAAATATACTAATTAAACAGTAAATAGACAGAATACTAAAATATACTAATTAAACAGTAAATAGACAGAATACTAAAATATACTAATTAAACAGTAAATAGACAGAATACTAAAATATACTAATTAAACAGTAAATAGACAGAATACTAAAATATACTAATTAAACAGTAAATAGACAGAATACTAAAATATACTAATTAAACAGTAAATAGACAGAATACTAAAATATACTAATTAAACAGTAAATAGACAGAATACTAAAATATACTAATTAAACTGTAAATAGACAGAATACTAAAATATACTAATTAAACAGTAAATAGACAGAATACTAAAATATACTAATTAAACAGTAAATAGACAGAATACTAAAATATACTAATTAAACAGTAAATAGACAGAATACTAAAATATACTAATTAAACAGTAAATAGACAAAATACTAAAATATACTAATTAAACAGTAAATAGACAGAATACTAAAATATACTAATTAAACAGGAAAAATAATTTGGGACTAAATAACCAATCAAAAAATAGTGTAAAGAAAAAGAAAAATAGAAGAAAAGATTTTATTTGGTTCTCAAACAAATAGAAATTTTTTTTTTTAAATTACTTGAAAATATTTTACTCTCCATAACTATAATAAAAATATAAATAAAAATACTCTAAGGATATCTAAATTTGTGGTCCCTATTTTAGGCCAAAATATAATTACCTCGAATTACAATAAAATTTTAAAATTCTAAACTAATAAAAACTCTAATACAGTAGATGCATCTAATAATTGTAAAGATAAAAATAATTGCCTTCTAAATAATTACACGAGAAATTATCAATTTATAGATGTTTTGTTATTAGTAATAACGATAATAGTAATAATGATGATGATAATAAATATATTTATATCGATTCTATTGCAACAAATTTTAAACAATGGATTTCTTTGCATAATAATAACAGATACATTATTTTATAACCTCTTTTTCTAAGCATAGTTGAGATTGTAAAAGAAGACAAATCCTGTATTCTATAGAATGGTCAGTTCTTAAAAAAATTATGAAAACAAAACTTAACCTTATCAATAAAAAAATCGTAAATTATATCTTCCCGTTTGCTCAAAATTTTTTTTAAATATGACGAATTTAAGATAAGTTAAAGAAAATTGAAACTAATTTGAACTTAATAAAGTAATAAAGCAATAATTTTGCATAAATAGATTTTAATATATATATATATATATATATATATATATGTAAAAATAAAAATGGAATACAGAATAAGCGAATCAACAACTAGCAAATATAAACTAAAAAACACATATTGATTAGTTCTACCAAAATATTTCGATCGTTAAAATACAATCATCCTCAATCGGTAGCAGAACTTTAATTAAAAACAGAAAAGTTTAAAAATTTATACAAAGAACGCAATTTGGATTTAAAAAATAGTCACATGTAATAAACAGTAGAAAGGGAGAAAGAAAGAAAGAAATGTTAAGAAAGAAAAAGAAGAAAGAAAAAAATAGACAGCTATAAACACCAATTGGAAACGCTGTAAGTTAGTACAGTGGCAAGGAAGATTAGTAGTAATTTAAAATGGATCACAACCAGGAATTAAACAAAGGAGGAGGAAAAAGGACTAAAAAGGTTATCCGTTATCATATTGATTTAGGTTCATTTCGATTAGAATCGATCTGGCAGAAGAAGTAGAAATGTTATATAATCCTGGTCTTTAAATAATTGTATTATTATGACGTAGGATTAAACATGATTCTATGAGACAACGGAGTTTAGTGTCGTTTATATGTTTTATTGAAATCGTCCTCTGTGTATTGAAGTGATGACCAAAAGAAATCATGTGGGTACATAACGCGTTTGAGGTGTCACAGTTTTTTATAGCACGATTGTGTTCATAGATTCGTTTACTTAACGGACGTTGTGTCTCGCCAAAATATATTTTTCCACAATCGGCGCATGGTATAGTATACATTCCTACTGGAGTGGGAGATGTAAGGACTTTATTTTTGTTTTCATGTTTTTTTAAAATGTTTTTAATAGTGAGTGAGGTAGCTTGGATAATTCTGAAACCATGTTGGGAAAGAGAAGAGAAAAGATGTTTGTTGCGAGAATTAGTAGAGAGGAAAAAATTTAGTATGGGTCGTGTAGTATTAGGAGTTGTTTTCGTATTTTTGATATTTTTTAGATGTATTTGGATAGCTTTCTTTTTAGCGGAGAGAATGACATGTTTGGGGTATTTTGAAGTTGTGAGAGAGGATTCTATTTTACTATATTCCTGAGAGAGATATTCAGGGCTACAAATACGCAAAGCTCTAAGATAAAAGCCTATGATCATACTGTTTTTTTATGTAGTTATTATGATGTGAGTAATAGTGCAAGTAATCATTTTTGTTGGTTAGTTTGCGATGGACTTGAAATGAGAGACTATTATTGTTTTTGACGATTAGAAAGTCGAGGAAAGCTAAAGAATTGTTTTGTTCACTCTCGAAAGTAAACTTGATGGAATGTTCAACTTTGTTGAGTGCTTGTGCTAATGTTTCTATTTTATGACTAACGGGTAGAAAAATCAAAATATCGTCAATATATCTAAAATAAGTAGCAGTTTTAGGGATACGGTGTGAAAAAGGACCGATTTCGAGGAATTCTAAAAACAAACAGGCTAATACGGGACTAAGGGGGTTACCCATAGGTAGGCTGAATTTCTGCCTATAATAGTCATTGTTGTATTTAAAGAAAGTAAGAGAAGTTATGTTCCTAATGATATCTATAATGCTTTTGATTGGGAGAGAACAAGAAAAACATATTTAAGTAAGTTAATGCATTTTTTTACGGGTATATTTGTGTATAAGGAGGTGATATCAAGGCTGTTCATAGTATGATTTTGTAAATTAATATTTTCTCATTTTTTGAGGAGATGACCTGAATTTGTTATGTGTGCGTTGCTGATAGTACCTAGTAGTGCTGATAGAATTTTTGATTTAGCGATATTGTGGGAGGCACTTCCAATTCTGGAAATAATGGGACGTAGGGCATATTATGTTTGTGGGTTTTAGGAAGGCCGTAAAGTGTTGGTATGGTGGAGTGGTATGAAATGAAGGAAGTCCATTCTTTGGATTGTTTAGTAGATATTTTGAAAAATTTGATAATTTTTTCATTGCTTTTGTTGATAGTATTAAGATAGTATTAAGATATGAATCCACCGATCTTAATACTATCGACAAAAACAATGAAAAATTTATCAAAAAAAACAGGAGTCCGTCCCTAATAGCTGAGAGTCAAGTGGTCATAAACAGGATTTAAATGTACCCGGATATGAATGAATACAAATAAATGAATACATAGATAGATATACAAGTGAACATGTGTTTATACATACCCACATACAGACACATCAGCACGTTCACCTACGTATGTCAGCTTACGTATACACCTGCGCACACACAGACATACATCCGTATACACATGAAGCATGAGAGAGGGGGGACAGGCAAATTGGCTGGAGTCATGGAAAGTTCAGAGTGGAGTGTTTTTTTTTTAGTACAACGGGGAGTTTGTGAACTTCGAAAAATGAAAATAGTGTGGAGATGGGTACATGCATATATCCGCATATACACCCGCACACCTATATATATATACATACATATATACATCAATTTTTCTGATGGTCTTTTTTGTATTAAAATAAAAATAAAATCAATAAATGTTCCATGGATTTCACAAACGTTTTCGATTCTTCATCGATTAATCCTCAGGTGGCAAAAGCAAATGAACAAAAAAGCTGAAGAAAAAAGAGAATTTTTTTAATAGACGGCCATGAAATGCACAGAGAATGTTTTTCGCATTGTTCCAGGAAGTTGTTGACGATTTAAATTCAGCAACACTGGATGGCATCACAGAACAAAATCGCATTACGTTAAGCATTTTAAAATGTGCTTTAATTAATTATTTTGATTTTAATACAAAAAAGACCATCAGAAAAATTGAAAAAATACAAAAAGGTATAATTAACCAGTTCTGCTTGGGCAGCATTTTGACCGCATTGTCTTTAAATCGCCAAAACAGTCGCTCTGGTAGTCAAGTAACGTCAACTAATTATAGTTTTATATTTTTTATTTGTCCCCGTTTCTAACCACTTTTGTAATCAATTTAGTTTAATGTTGTGTCTACATTATTTTTTGTTTTACAAAGATCTTGGCAAAATTGTTTTTTCTCTATGCTATTATACATATTTTGTTTTTTCAGGTCCCATTATTGACTCTTTTCATGGTGGGATTGTTGTTTCATTAACATATATCTATTTTATTAGTCCACTCGCATCTCCAATCTAACTACCCCACCATTTACTACTATGTGCTCTCCAGAAGGATTGTATTAAATTTTAAAAAAACTCTCAGAGACAACAATATATATAATTTAATTGGTAAATAAAGGGGAATACATTGCAAATTGCTTTAATTCAATAATTACTCCCAAGTTTATCGCTTTCACCCCCAATAGATTTTAAATTATGGAGAAGGGGAAATAGAATTTTACTTTTAAAAAAAAATGTAACATGCTGCCATTTTTTTCCCCATTTCATAATGGAATATTTTCGATGTTAACGAGAAAAGACAGAACTCTTTTACAGCGCCACAATGGCTATTATATATTAGGAAATTATTTATTATATATTAAGAAAATTATTTATTATATATTAGGAAATTATTTATTATATATTAGAAAATTATTTATTATATATTAGGAAATTATTTATTATATATTAAGAAAATTATTTATTATATATTAGGAAATTATTTATTATATATTAGGAAATTATTTATTATATATTAGGAAATTATTTATTATATATTAGAAAATTATTTATTATATATTAGGAAATTATTTATTATATATTAGTAAATTAGTGATTATATATTAGGAAATTATTGATTATATATGAGTAAATTATTGATTATATATGAGTAAATTATTGATTATATATGAGTAAATTATTTATTATATGTTAGGAAATTATTTATTATATATTAGAAAATTATTTATTATATATTAGGAAATTATTTATTATATATTAGGAAATTATTTATTATGTATTAGGAAATTATTTATTATGTATTAGGAAATTATTTATTATATATTAGGAAATTATTTATTATATATTAGGAAATTATTTATTATATATTAGGAAATTATTGATTATATATTAGGAAATTATTTATTATATATTAGGAAATTATTTATTATATATTAGTAAATTATTGATTATATATTAGGAAATTATTTATTATATATTAGGAAATTATTTATTATATATGAGTAAATTATTTATTATATATGAGTAAATTATTTATTATATATTAGGAAATTATTGATTATATATGAGTAAATTATTTATTATATATTAGGAAATTATTTATTATATATTAGGAAATTATTTATTATATATTAGGAAATTATTGATTATATATGAGTAAATTATTTATTATATATTAGGAAATTATTGATTATATATTAGTAAATTAGTTATTATATATGAGGAAATTATTTATTATATATTAGGAAATTATTTATTATATATTAGGAAATTATTTATTATATATTAGGAAATTATTTATTATATATGAGTAAATTATTTATTATATATTAGGAAATTATTGATTATATATTAGGAAATTATTTATTATATATTAGGAAATTATTTATTATATATTAGTAAATTATTTATTATATATTAGGAAATTATTTATTATATATTAGTAAATTATTTATTATATATGAGGAAATTATTTATTATATATTAGGAAATTATTTATTATATATTAGTAAATTAGTTATTATATATTAGGAAATTATTGATTATATATTAGGAAATTATTTATTATATATTAGGAAATTATTTATTATATATTAGTAAATTATTTATTATATATTAGGAAATTATTTATTATATATTAGGAAATTATTTATTATATATGAGTAAATTATTTATTATATATGAGTAAATTATTTATTATATATTAGGAAATTATTTATTATATATTAGGAAATTATTTATTATATATAAGGAAATTATTTATTATATATTAGGAAATTATTTATTTTATATTAGTAAATTATTTATTATATATTAGTAGGGGTAGGACGTAATGGGTGAAAATTTCAGATTCATGCGAGTAGTATTTTTTTTGTGTTCATTTACACATAAATAACACTAAACAATCAAACATTTTGAAAATTTTGCAAAATTCAGAAGGTGCAGGCCAATAGTTTTTGGCTATTTTACATTCATGAAAACCCTTTCACAGCCTGAAAATGGTCCTAAATGAAAGTACTATATCAGATTTAATCATCTATATCCATTCATAGCTTTTGAGGATGTTTTAGGACCTGCAATTTCGCATGAAACCACTTTTTCACCAAAAAATGATGGATTTTGAGTCCCGTGGAGCCCTAACGGCCATTTTTGGCCTGCACCTTCTGAATTTTGCAAAGTGTTCAAAATGTTTGATTGTTTAGTGTTATTTATGTATAAATGAACACCAAAAAAAATACTACTCGCATGAATCTGAAATTTTCACCCATTACGTCCCACCCCTTCTGAATTTTGCAAAATTTTTAAAATGTTTGATTGTTTAGTGTTATTTATGTATAAATGAACACAAAAAAATACTACTCGCATGAATCTGAAATTTTCACCCATCACGTCCCACCCCTTCTGAATTTTGCAAAATTTTCAAAATGTTTGATTGTTTAGTGTTATTTATGTATAAATGAACACAAAAAAAATACTACTCGCATGAATCTGAAATTTTCACCCATTACGTCCCACCCCTTCTGAATTTTGCAAAATTTTCAAAATGTTTGATTGTTTAGTGTTATTTATGTATAAATGAACACAAAAAAAATACTACTCGCATGAATCTGAAATTTTCACCCATTACGTCCCACCCCTTTCTGAATTTTGCAAAATTTTCAAAATGTTTGATTGTTTAGTGTTATTTATGTATAAATGAACACAAAAAATACTACTCGCATGAATTTGAAATTTTCACCCATTACGCCCCACCCCTTCTGAATTTTGCAAAATTTTCAAAATGTTTGATTGTTTAGTGTTATTTATGTATAAATGAACACAAAAAAATACTACTCGCATGAATCTGAAATTTTCACCCATTACGTCCCACCCCTTCTGAATTTTGCAAAATTTTCAAAATGTTTGATTGTTTAGTGTTATTTATGTATAAATGAACACAAAAAAATACTACTCGCATGAATCTGAAATTTTCACCCATTACGTCCCACCCCTTCTGAATTTTGCAAAATTTTCAAAATGTTTGATTGTTTAGTGTTATTTATGTATAAATGAACACAAAAAAATACTACTCGCATGAATCTGAAATTTTCACCCATTACGTCCCACCCCTTCTGAATTTTGCAAAATTTTCAAAATGTTTGATTGTTTAGTGTTATTTATGTATAAATGAACACAAAAAAATACTACTCGCATGAATCTGAAATTTTCACCATTACGTCCCACCCCTTCTGAATTTTGCAAAATTTTCAAAATGTTTGATTGTTTAGTGTTATTTATGTATAAATGAACACAAAAAAATACTACTCGCATGAATCTGAAATTTTCACCCATTACGTCCCACCCCTTCTGAATTTTGCAAAATTTTCAAAATGTTTGATTGTTTAGTGTTATTTATGTATAAATGAACACAAAAAAATACTACTCGCATGAATCTGAAATTTTCACCCATTACGTCCCACCCCTTCTGAATTTTGCAAAATTTTCAAAATGTTTGATTGTTTAGTGTTATTTATGTATAAATGAACACAAAAAAATACTACTCGCATGAATCTGAAATTTTCACCCATTATGTCCCACCCCTAATATTAGTAAATTATTTTTTATATATTAGTAAATTATTTTTTATATATTAGTAAATTATTCATTATATATTAGTAAATTATTTTTAGCTTCATTTTTTTTAAAGTCAAGTATACAGTTTAAAAATACTTCAACTCATTTACTAAAACAAAAAATTATAAATTTTATATTATAAAAGCCTTTATCAATGCAAGATTACTTTTTTTCTTTTTTTTTTTACTGTAATCTTATTAATTTCGGAATAAAATTGCATCATCAGAGTTGACCAGTATTGTGTCATTTTTTTTTTCATCAAAAAACACAAAAACAAAAATAAACAACTTTTTTCCTTTTGTTTCCTTCATAAAATGTCCTTGTTATTGTGTATCCGCGCCGATGTCGTTGGCAGTTATGAATTCAAATTCTGGTTGTAGAACGAAGAAAGCATTGGCATGCTCGAAGTTTTGGAAAATTCTACAACCAGAATTTGAATTCATAACCGCCAACGACATCGGAGCAGATAGACAATAACAAGGACATTTTATCAAAGAAACAAAAAGAAAAAAGTTTGTTTATTTTTGTTTTTGTGTTTTTTGATGAAAAAAAAAAAATGACACAATACTGGTCAACTCTGATGATGATTATAAATTAATAAGATTAAAGTAAAAAAAAAAAATTAATTAATCTTGCATTGATAAAGGCTTCTATTTTCAATTTTATAATACTGACCCACCAATGCTTTGAAATGAACGACCCATTTTATAAATGTTATATTTTCATTTCTAAATTTTGCTTCAGAGTAAAAAAAATAAATAAAAATTGATTTCTTGGCAGAAGAGAAAATATGTAGAAGACCTGAAAGTTTTGCTTTTAAAGATAATTCCATTGTTTCCGATTCTCAAAGACAATTTCCTCGTACTAAAAATGGGGACAAATCACATGACCTACTTGGAATCTAATAATTGAAAAGACAAAACGAATAGAAGTTGGTAGAAAAGGAATTTAGGAATTTTTTTCTGAATATAAAAAATCCAGTGATAATGACTTAAACTAAGCAATGCCCCCCCCCCCCCATTTATGATAGGCGACTCCCCTTTGTAAAGAAACCAATTTTTGTTGATTTTTTTTTTAATTACCAAAAATCAAAATTATAAAATTCTAATTACATTTTCAGCAATTAATTTTTAAACGACATATTTTATCAAAATGACAAGTTTTGTAAAATAATGAAATTTTACAGAAATTGCGTTTCAACCAGATTAACACACATGCTAACTAATTTTTTCTTTTATATGATTTTAATTTTCACTGTGGACAAAAACTAAAACTAAAGAGGCCTCCAGAGTGCTGCTGAAACAGGGGGGGGGGGAGTATTGATTTACTCCTCTCCAGGAGTTAGGCACAAGGCCAGTTTTTATCTTACTCCCACAAGTAAGATGTGACCCAAGGTCGGGTCGGGAAAGTGGGGTTTAAAAATTGTCTGGGCAGTCCTGTCGGCATTCCCCGGTAGGGGCGCCTCAGACAGTAAGCAATAAACTTACTCCTCCCCAAAGAGGGGAGGCGAAGCCTGGGAGGGTGGACCTCCTAGAACTGCACAGGACAGACCCATAGATCGGCGTAAATCAAGCCCCGAAGGCCAAGACAATACCCGTCTATGGGGTGCAGTATCCATCGGAACAGGTACTACACTTTGATCTTAAGCAGTGATTCAGAGGTACATAATACATAACTCATAATTTTGTTTAGAAAAAATAAACTGCTACTGTTGATATCCAAGACAACCCTAAACCCTAAAAATGATGACAGACTTATCACTAAGTGATCTGAGAGGCGATCTACTCTGGAGACTTGGGGGTTGCTGAGATTCCTATCTTTAAGGAATCATTTTAAATCAGACTCTTTTGTAACCATTTCCATAGAAATTTAAGAGCCATGACCCAGTAAGGCAGAAAAGACCAATTCCAAATGACAATTTTATTAATAGAGAAAGTCTGAACAGAAATAGATTCCTTGCCGCTCCCTGAAAGTTAAACTCTTTGACAGAATGAAATAAGACAAATAACAAGAATTCTAATCCCAAACATATGTTAATACATTTGGTATTTTTAAATTTAATGTTTCTATGCGAAAAAATTTTATCTTTTAGTTTGATAATAAAAATATTACTGTTCATTGAAAATGTTTATTTCATCTAAAAAATGTCACTATTTCTATGACTTCACTAACATTAACTGGTATGATGTCCAAAGTATGTGGGTCACTTAGTAGACACACCAATAAAGTGCCAGATTATTGGATAGAGCCTACTTATAAGCGATAAAGTCTGACCATGCTAATAGAATACAAAATTCTTCATGACTGATTCGTAGAGTCACACAATTTGGAAATACATTTTTTCGTCTTTCAATTAGTCATTTCAGTAATGATGTCTTTTTAAATGGATTAAATTTTATTAATTTTTTTTTTTTTAAATGGAAATCGCTCCAGACAAGGCATGAAGCCACTTGATGTAAGGAGCTAACAAGAACAAATATGATTATCGCAAAGACAGGAAATGCCTATTGGCCTTAGTCTTGAAAAGTCTTGAAAAAAGTGTATAGGTAGGAGGAAAACAATCAGCAGGAAGAGCGTTCCACAAGTTTCCAAGCCTGCAGTTCTTGGAAAGAAGCTACTGGAATAGTAAGCTGTATTACAATGAGGTATCAAAACAGCGAATTGATGAAGACCACTAGACCAATGAGTCAAACGAGCTGGAACAAAAGAAGCAGGGAACAGATCACATAATTCTGAAGAACATATGCCATAATAGTATTCATAGAAAAGACTGAGACTAGCAACATCACGTCTGTGAGAGAGAGGGTGTAGAGAAGAAGAAAGGGTAGGGCCAATCAAGTTACAGATACGTTTCTGCACCTTATCAAGAACCCTCAAATGTGACAGAGATTCACCAGCCCAAATATGACAACAGTACTCCATATATGGTCTGATTGTAGATTTGTAGAGATAGAGAATAGCCTCAGGTGTGGGAAAGTATTTGGAGCGATAGAGAGAACCGACTTTATGAGAAGCAGAAAGAGCAATGGATCTAATTATGAACTCCAAGAAAGATTTGATGGGAGAGAAAGACCAAGAAGTTTCAGAGTCGATTTCTCCTCAAGAGCAAAGCCATCCATGAGAATCTTAGGAAGAAAAGGGACACGCCTACGATTGAAAGACACGAGCTGAGTCTTAACTGGATTAAATGAAACAAGGCATTTCGTACCCCAATCCACAACTGAATCCAGATCAACTTCAAGATCAACTGCATATTTCAACTGATCCGAGGGAGATGGGCGAGAATCAACACCAGAATAGAGAGTGGTATCATCAGCATAGATGTTAATTTTCTGAACAATATTCTTTGGAAGATCATTTATATAGAGAAGAAACGGTGTTGGGCCTAGAATAAAGCCCCTGAGAAACACCAAAGAGACCCTCGTCCAAAGTTACTCGCAAGCTTCGATCATAAAGAAAAGACCTAATAATGTCAAGAACCTCACCACCAATACCATAACCCTGAAGTTTGTGTAGGAGATCAGAATGCCACACTCTGTAAAACGCCTTTGAAATGTTAAGCGTAATACCTCTTCCCTCTCCTGAATTATTCCAACAAGAAGGAAAACATGACTTAGACAAACAGAGATTGAATAATTTAGAAAGGATAGAAGTTCAGGAGCGCAACGCTTGAGAACAGCAATTGAATCAGGACCGGAAGTCTTAGACTGGTCAAGATCAGAAAGAACCCTAGCAACCATTTTTGGAGTGATAATAACAGAATCAAGAGACTGGTCAGTTTTCAAAGGAAAATTAAGAAGAACAGTTTAATTATTTACTTCAAACTTTTTCCTCTTTTTTACAACATAAAAAGATAATGTTTTACTTTATTACACAATGACATTACTTCATGTTTTCTTTGTTTGGCGACGACGTTCGCCTCCCACTTCTTCCGCATTTATTGTAACAACCCTCCCACTTCCTATTGAGTTTATACTCCAACCGCTACTTACCACTGCCACCATCTATTTGCATCTCATATCTGTATATTTTTTTTCTCAAAACGAACGACATGCTACAAAGTCTGGCTGTACAAGCATACACTCACAAAGTCTTGTTCACTCTTGAGGCATGAAAAGTGGCGCATGACTGACCTAATGGATATCGTCGCAGACTATGGAATCAGAAATGCAGTGTTCGAATTCCATCAGATCCATTTCGGTTACTGTTGGGTAACCAACTTCAGATGAAATAGCAACTTGTTATCACTAAATCGTTTACAATAAGTTGGGTTAGGGTTTAGGGTTAGGTTAGGGTTAAGTTTATCATAAATAAAAAGGGTTATGGTTAAATTTAGGGTTAAGGTTAGGGTTATCATAAATAAAAAGGGTAAGGGTAGGGTTATAAATAAAAAGGGTTAGGGTAAGGCTATCATAAATAAAAAGGGTTAGGGTTAAATTTAGGATTAGGGTAGGGTTATCATAAAAAGGGTTAGGGTTAAGGTTAGAGTTATCATAAATAAAAAGGGTTAGGGTTTAGGGTAAGGTTATCAGAAATAAAAAGGGTTACGGTTAGGTTTAGGGCTATCATAAATAAAAAGGGTTACGGTTAGGTTTAGGGCTATCATAAATAAAAAGGGTTAGGGTAGGGTTATAAATAAAAAGGTTTAGGGTAGGGTTATCATAAATAAAAAGGGTTAGGGTTTAGGGTAGGGTTATCAGAAATAAAAAGGGTTAGGGCTATCATAAATAAAAAGGGTTAGGGTAGGGTTATAAATAAAAAGGTTTAGGGTAGGGTTATCATAAAAAGGGTTAGGGTTTAGGGTAGGGTTATAAATAAAAAGGGTTAGGGTTTAGGGTAAGGTTATCAGAAATAAAAAGAGTTACGGTTAGGTTTAGGGTTAGGGCTATCATAAATAAAAAGGGTTAGGGTAGGGTTATAAATAAAAAGGTTTAGGGTTAGGGTTACCCTAACCACTAAATCGTTTACAATGTGTTAGGATATGATAAATAAAAAGGTTTAGGGTTAGGTAAAAAGGTTTGATCTGCTATAAAACATACATAGCAGACGCTTTTGAGAAAGCCTGTTCCGGAACGGGTTCATAAAAAAGCTGACACACTTGGAATCAAAATCATTTAATAGATTTTGATCAAAATTGCAATAAGGATTCTAGAAATAAGGTTTAGTACCAGTATATGTTGATTTAAATCTTTGTACGGGGGACATAAAAGTGTTTGGCCAATGTGGATTTTAAATTTATATAATGTTTATAGATTTAATTATGTATTTATTTTGAGAGAGAGAGAAAGAGAGAGAGAAAGAGAGAGAGAGAGAAAGAGAGAGAGAGAGAAAGAGAGAGAGAGAAAGAGAGAAAGAGTGAGAGAGAAAGAGTGAGAGAGAAAGAGTGAGAGAGAAAGAGAGAGAGAGAAAGAGAGAGAGAGAAAGAGTGAGAGAGAAAGAGAGAGAGAGAAAGAGAGAGAGAGAGAGAAAGAGAGAGAGAGAAAGAGAGAGAGAGAGAAAGAGAGAGAGAGAGAAAGAGAGAGAGAGGGAGAAAGAGAGAGAGAGAGGGAGAAAGAGAGAGGGAAAGAGAGAAAGAAAGAGAGAGATGAATTTACGAGGGTCATTTAAGGGGGGGGAATAAATGCATGACGTAAGATCGGTAGAAATGATATCAACAAAAACAAACAAAATAAATTCACAAAAGAGATATTTTATATGTTTAAAATGGAAGTCTACAAAGATAGAAAAAAACAGAATAATTGTTCATATTTGAGTGTCCTTGCCGAACGAGGAGGATTCATTAGTTGATATATCGAGGAAGCCTGAGTCGATAATTTAAGTGCCGTGAATTATTCACGGGTCTGAAAAATCGTAATCAAAACTTCCTCACTCAATTACATGAATTAGATTTCAGTGAAAGTTATTAAATAGAGTCAATCATCATTTGTTTTCATATTAGAAAGTTCAGTGAGAAATGTATGAAGTATAAAAATGGTTAAGTTTATAAATTTGTTTTCAATCAGCGTAAATCAGCAGACGACATTGAAAGGGGATTCAAGGAGTGTGTGTGTGTGTGTGTGTGTGTGTGTGTGTGTGTGTGTGTGTGTGTGTGTGTGTGTGTGTGTGTGTGCGAAAGACAGTGAAAGAGTTAATGCATTGTGTCTGTGTGTGCGTTGATCTCCGTGTGGCTATGTGTGCATGAGTTTAGAAAAGACGGGTTTTCAGCATTCCAATGGGGCGATGGGGGCTGTAGTAATGTCGATGTTAGCTCTCTCCTGGATTTGGGCTAAACAAGCAACCGAAGGAAAAATCTGGGTTTATATGGGGTCGAGGTGGCACCCAAAGTGCAATTTTTATAAATTCAGAAAAATCCGCTGATTGGTTCAAAATATTATTTGTTTTTATTAATTCTGGCGGCTGCGTGCGCAAAGCGGTGTGCGCAGAAACGAGTTTAAGCACTTTCATTTTCGACACCGAAGTTTTTTTTACTCCTCTCCAGGAGTTAGGCACAAGGCCAGTTTTATCCTACTCCCACAAGTAAGATGTGACCCAAGGTCGGGTCGGAAAGTGGGGGTTGAAAAGCCAGCGCCCAAGAGAGAAGCACTCTGACCATCAAAAATTGCCTGTGCAGCCCCGTCGGCATTCCCCGGTAGGGGCGCCTCAGGCAGTAAGCAATTAACTTACTCCTTCCCAAAGAGGGGAGGCAAAGCCTGTGAGGGTGGACCTCCTAGAACTGCACAGGACAGACCCATAGACCGGCGTAAATCAAGCCCTGAAGGCCAAGACAATACCAGTCCATGGGGTGTAGTATCCATCGGAACAGAGTGCTGTAAAACTTCTGTTTGAGGAATTACTATTACCTGTGACGGGTATTCGAATAATAGATTAAACCCTCTGGGTCTAGACAGTTCGTCTCGTATATAAATACAGTCGCTATCTATTGATGACATCACCGTTTATTAGTTCATTTATGACATCATAAAGGATCTTAACAATGTCTACTACCTGTTTTTAGCCAGTGTTTTAATAATATCCTGCTCTGGTAGATTCTAGATCTTGTAGATTGTTGGATTATATTTATAGAGTTGGAATGGAATATTTTCTTTTAACTTTTATTCATTTTTATTTTAGGCAGAATTCTGTGAGAAATTGTCTGTTAATATGTTATCTATATCATTTGTTCGTAATTTTTGTGGGTTTTTTTATTTAATTTTTTTTTTTGTGTGAAATGTTTAATTGGAGTACTGTTATTCCTGCAACTATCTTTTTATCATGTTCCATATGGTGTTTGATTTAGTGTTTAAATTCATTTTTGGTAAATCGTTTTTTTTTTTTCATGTTTGTTTTTTATTATTTTTTGATTGTTTGCCAAGCCTTGGATTAAATGTTTTGAAATAAGTTTAGATTTTCTGTGGTGGGATTTAAATGAAATTTTTTTTAAGAGCAGCTCGGCTCGTGCGGATAGCGTTTCGGTATTCATTGTCAGACTTGTGGCATTTAGTAAAAATGGATTACTTCAGTATGTTTCCTCAGCTTCCCCCCAAAAATGACCGGGGCAGTTTAGTGGGCTACATTTATAATGATGAAAATGTTTTCAGCATCTCTTTTTTTCTCATTCACTTTTGTTCCAGATTTTCTTTTTAATAGGTTTAGTTTCAGTTGTTTTGTTTTACGGCATATCAACCCTTTTCGGGTTATTTAATGCCGAATGCGGTTATTTTGGTAAAAGTTTTTATGCTTCAAGTTCTTCATATCTTCAAATATTTATTCATGGTGTTTTGTTTGGTTTGGTTCTTTTGTAGAGAAAAAATGTTTTTGTTTTTAGCTTTGCAGAACATGATTGAGTTTTGTAATGGGAAAGGAAAAAAACAATAACATCAATGTTTGGTGCATTTTAAGTCAGAAAGCCGGTATCTTCACACAATTGACTTAGTGTTTGACCTGCAAGTTATTACAATGAAAAAGGGTGAAAAATTATTGTAAGGTGTATTTTGCAGTGATTCAATTATTGTGAGGTGTATTTTCCAGTGATTCAATTATTGTGAGGTGTATTTTCCAGTGATTCAATTATTGTGAGGTGTATTTTTCAGTGATTCAATAATTGTGAGGTGTATTTTCCAGTGATTCAATTATTGTGAGGTGTATTTTCCAGTGATTCAATTATTGTGAGGTGTATTTTCCAGTGATTCAATTATTGTGAGGTGTATTTTCCAGTGATTCAATTATTGTGAGGTGTATTTTCCAGTGATTCAATTATTGTGAGGTGTATTTTCCAGTGATTCAATTATTGTGAGGTGTATTTTCCAGTGATTCAATTATTGTGAGGTGTATTTTCCAGTGATTCAATTATTGTGAGGTGTATTTTCCAGTGATTCAATTATTGTGAGGTGTATTTTCCAATGATTCAATTATTGTGAGGTGTATTTTCCAATGATTCAATTATTGTGAGGTGTATTTTCCAGTCATTCAATTATTGTGAGGTGTATTTTCCAGTGATTCAATTGTGAGGTGTATTTCCAGTGATTCAATTGTAAGGTGTATTCTCCAGTGATTCAATTAGTGTGAGGTGTATTTTCCAGTGATTCAATTATTGTGAGGTGTATTTTCCAGTCATTCAATTATTGTGAGGTGTATTTTCCAGTGATTCAATTATTGTGAGGTGTATTTTCCAGTGATTCAATTATTGTGAGGTGTATTTTCCAGTGATTCAATAATTGTGAGGTGTATTTTCCAGTGATTCAATTATTGTGAGGTGTATTTTGCAATGATTCAATTATTGTGAGGTGTATTTTCCAGTGATTCAATAATTGTGAGGTGTATTTTCCAGTGATTCAATAATTGTGAGGTGTATTTTCCAGTGATTCAATTATTGTGAGGTGTATTTTCCAGTGATTCAATTATTGTGAGGTGTATTTTCCAGTGATTCAATTATTGTGAGGTGTATTTTCCAGTGATTCAATTATTGTGAGGTGTATTTTCCAGTGATTCCATTATTGTGAGGTGTATTTTCCAGTGATTCAATTATTGTGAGGTGTATTTTCCAGTGATTCAATTATTGTGAGGTGTATTTTCCAGTGATTCAATTATTGTGAGGTGTATTTTCCAGTGATTCAATAACTATGGATTTTTGAAATTCTTGATTAATTTCAGTGTCAGAATCTGACAATTTCGAAGGATTCCTTTTGGGGTTTTCTTTTAAGTAAGCCATATGTGTTCTGTTTGTTTCACTTGTTCTGTGCTCCATCACACACCAGTCCAACTTCAATTGAAAATCCATCAAAAGTTAAAGAAACACTACCATATAAATACAGTCACTATCAATCAAAGTGTAGTATCTGTTCCGATGGATACTGCACCCCATAGACTGGTATCGTCTTGGCCTTCGGGGCTTGATTTACGCCGGTCTATGGGTTTGTTCTGTGCTGTTCTAGGTCCACCCTCCCAGACTTCGCCTCCCCTCTTTGGGGAGGAGTAAGTTTATTGCTTACTGCCTGAGGCGCCCCTACCGGAGAATGCCGACGGGGCTGCCCAGGCAATTTTTAATGGCCAGAGTGCTCACCTCTTGGGCGCTGGCTTTTCAACCCCCACTTTCCGACCCGACCTTGGGTCACATCTTACTTGTGGGAGTAAGATAAAACTGGCCTTGTGCCTAACTCCTGGAGAGGAGTAAATAAATACTCAGCCACCAGGACCCCGTCCTCAAACAGCCAACAGGTGAACAACAGGAGGGATTTTTTTTTTTTTTTTTTTATCTTTCTGCAAAAGTGCAGTCAGCATATTCTATAATCCCAGCCAATAAGGCGATCACATGGATTTGAAGGAGGTAATCCAAGAAGACAACCTTTAAGTGAGAATCATGAAGGCTGCCATCAAATGTTGATGACTTGACCCATTCAAAATAATCCTACTCATGTAAGATACAGATTGCGCTCGTTCAAAGAAACAATTGTGAAAATGATGTCTGCAATTACTGTACATGAAATCATGAAATCATCTACAGAAACATTTGGCACCAAGATCTCAAAATGGGGGACAATGTGTAAACTGGTTAATTTTTAATTATTTGTTTCTCGTAACAACTAATAACATTTTAATTGGAAATTCAGCTTTTGTCAATAACTAATTAATCACTTAAAAAAAAATTATCGATTATTCGAATCGATTCTAGTTCTTTTCAAATAAAAAGGGACTCTTATAGGAAAATTCAAAGATGGCAACTGCTGTTCAAGGGAGGTAACTGTAAAGTTGAGAAATTCAGAGTTACTGTTCTTGAAATATAACTTGTGCTCTGGCAAGTTAGTGAGAGAAAGAGAAGCAAAGAGACAGATACTTAAGCAACGTTGAGCCTGATCAGTACTTAGATGGGTGACCATTTGGAAACATCAGGTGATGTAAGCAAACACTCCATGGTGTATAAATTGCTGGAAAGTATAACCGGCGGCAGACTAGTGTCCTGTTACAGGGATGGTTCAGGTCATCTGTTCCACTTAACGCTATAAGCACCAGACCTATGTCTTTCAGGCTGAGAAAGTGGAACTACTACTACTACTACTACTACAGGGTGGCGCAAAAGTCACGCATTGGTTTGTTTAGGTGATAGAAACTTGGCTTTTCTGATAAATATGGTAATTTTGTTGCAGCAGTTTCAAAAAAATAATATCCTTTAAATGGGCACCATTTTCGGCCTCACTAAGACGGGTTCTAGTTAGGGCATTTTCCATTACACTCCTTAGACTAACTGGCTCTAGTTCTTGGATTTCATGTCTGATATTGTTTTTAAGCTCTTAAATCGTTGTAGGTATGTTCACATATACCCTTTCCTTAAGATAACCCCAAAGGAAAAAGTCAGGGGCTGTTAAATCCGGTAAACGTAAAGGCCAGTTAAAATCAGAAAATCTGCTAATTAAGCACTCGCCAAACAATCCTGCAAAAGTCACGCATTAGTTTGAATCAGTAACAACTGATTCAAACTAATGCGTGACTTTTGCGCCACCCTGTACTATTACGAATTCAGCTATTTTTATTTTTAAAGATGAAAAAAAGATGTTTAGGTAATAAAAATGATCTGAACTAAAGAGACTAACACTGGCAGAAATGTACTTTGAATGTCTGCGCATTGTAATGCTCTGCTGTATAGAATTTCAGCTTAAAACAACGTGCACTTCCTTAACGTACGAGGGGGGAGGGGGGGGGGGAGAACGAGGGGGGAGGGGAGCACGAAGGGGAGCATTACTAAAGAAACGGTTTTTAATCAGTCTTTATTGTTCTTAGTTTTACTGTGTAGCATTTTCTACACTTGGCTTTTTTTTACTTTCATTGTAAGTAATATAAACAAATTTAATTTGGTTATTTGCCTCTTGACGAGGGTTAGGGTTAATGTTAGGTTAGTGTTATGTTTAGGGTTATTGTTAGGGTTAATGTTAGGTTAGTGTTATGTTTAGGGTTATTGTTAGGTTAGTGTTATGTTTAGGGTTAGGGAGTTTGGGTTAGTGTTAGATTTAGGGTTATTATTAGGGTTAAGTGTTAGTGTTAGGTTTAGTGGTTAGGGTTAATGTTAGTGTTAGGTTTAGGGGTTAATGTTAGGGTGAGGCTAGGTTTAGGGTTACGATTAGGGGATGGGTTAGGGTTAATGTTAGTACTTGGTTAGAAAGTTAGAGTTATTGTTAGGGTTAGGTTAGTGTTAGGTTTAGGGGTTAGGGTTAATGTTAGGTTAGTGTTAGGTTTAGGGGTTAGGGTTAATGTTAGGTTAGTGTTAGGTTTAGGGGTTAGGGTTAATGTTAGGTTAGTGTTAGGTTTAGGGGTTAGGGTTAATGTTAGGTTAGTGTTAGGTTTAGGGGTTAGGGTTAATGTTAGGTTAGTGTTAGGTTTAGGGTTAGGGTTAATGTTAGGTTAGTGTTAGGTTTAGGGGTTAGGGTTAATGTTAGGTTAGTGTTAGGTTTAGGGGTTAGGGTTAATGTTAGGTTAGTGTTAGGTTTAGGGTTAATGTTAGGTTAGTGTTAGGTTTAGGGGTTAGGGTTAATGTTAGGTTAGTGTTAGGTTTAGGGTTAGGGTTAATGTTAGGTTAGTGTTAGGTTTAGGGGTTAGGGTTAATGTTAGGTTAGTGTTAGGTTTAGGGGTTAGGGTTATTGTTAGGGTTAGGTTTAGGGGTTAGGGTTATTGTTACGGTTAGGTTTAGGGGTTAGGGTTAATGTTAGGTTAGTGTTAGGTTTAGGGGTTAGGGTTAATGTTAGGGTCAGGGAGTTTGATAAGATGTCAATTAAATACTTTGACATGTACAGAGTAAGGACAAAATATTGACATCAGTTTTGTCAACATCCTGACAACATTGACCTTAACCTTTCACGTTTGGGGATATGGAGGATGATACAAGCGGCGTAGTGAATGGATGGAATGGTTAAGTGATAAAGATCAAGTGCATATACGAGAAAACAAGAAGAACAAAAGTAGAATCGGCCTCTTTTCTTTTTGACGACGGCCACATTCGTCATTGCAATCTGTCTTCTCTTGGTTCTGGCTGCTGATACACACAGACTTTAGAATTTGACAAAAAGATACCAGAAGTGATTCTTCAAAATGTCTACATGAACAACTGGCATTCAACATATTTGACTTCCTGAAACTCCTCAGAGGAATAAGAAATTTTATATTTCAAAGAACACAAACATTAAAATATTTTCTAATTCTTAATCAATAAAAAACGTTGTTTTCAAAGAGTAAATGAGTTTAGACTTGGTTATTGTGTTGGCTGTGCTGTACGCATGGTAACAACATAGAAGCAGTCCAAAAGGATCAACTTTCTTCCATTTCATATTTAGAGTTTAAGATTAGTTTTTTTATTTGTACAATGCTTATGTTAAATTTTTTTTCTGAACTTGTTTACCTAGATAATTCCAATCAGACTACCTTGCAGGTAATTCAACTGCTTTTTTGAGTGGGAAATGGGATGGCCATATACACCTACGTATATTAGCATTTGTCACATTCCACCGAAAGCATTTCTTTGAAATCGGTCAATAAAGGAAAAATCCTTCTAGACCGAGCCAATTTTATTTTTGTCCCAATCCAGAGTGCCCTTTATTGGGGAGCTGAATTGAGTGAGCCTACATTAAAAACCGACCTTGTGTCTAACTCTGCCCTTGTGGGGAGGCAAGTAAATAGAGATGTTCATTCTCCTATCTGCCATTTTAATCATTCTAATTTTATGAAAACAGATTATGGTGAATTGTTGCTTTTATTTTCGTGACAAATTGTCTAAAAATATAATATACATTGAAAATATGTCACAAATCCTTTATTATAGCATAACATTACAAATTCTTTACTTAGAATATACAAATCTTCCAGAGATTTTTTTTTTTTTTAATTTTATTGATTTTTTTTTATTCACGCCCCAAACAAGGCACATTGTGATGTGAATTAGGAACCCCACATACAGAGCATCCTAAATGGGGAGTTGTGCACAAAGAGATATTTTTTTATCAAAATTTATTTTAATTGAAAAAATAGTGATTTAAATTGATAGAAAATGTCTTAATTGTAATATAAAAAAATAACTAAAACAAAAAAATAAAGAAATGTGATACTTAGAAGGAAATACAATGCAAAGGTGTGGAGCAAATAAGGCATATATAATGGTGGAACAAATGAAATAGTTTCACCCTTAATGCACGCTTGAACTTGAGTTGAGCACTGTTCTGAAGAAGGGAAGAGTTCCCGAAATTTTATATCATACGGAGTTTCCACCAGACCATCTTGATACAGGTATTACATAACATTGTAACATTGTATAGATAAACAGATATATGTGTTTGTGAAAAAAAAAAAAAATTCAATTCACCAATTTGAATAAAAACAATTAGCAACATTTTTCTTTCTCCTAAAACTCAAATGGTGTTGTTACAGACAAAGCATCTCTCCGAACAAATCCCGATCCGCACCATCCATGCAAGATGCAACACGACCAGTATCCCAGAGACTCTTCTTAAAAGGAAACTCTGCTGGTTTGGTCACGTTCTTCGATGACCTGAGGAACAATTTATCCGCAAGTTGGTAGCCCCAATCGCACCCGCCAGCTGGAAGAAGTGCAGAGGCGGACAACTGAAGACTTGGATAGGAACAGTGACGACAGACATAAAACTGATGGTTGCATCCCCCCCCCCCGCATTTTTGGTGTTCAACACTGGAATCGGGAATGGTTGAAGGCTGTAGTATGCCAAGGACTCAGCTGCCGATCGACGGGGTTGACTGCCTTGACGCCAGATGCAACGAACGCATAATCCTGGGTGAATGTCGTTACACTTACAGTTGAAAAGTATAACAATTAAAAGTTAAATTTTACAATAGAAAAAAAAATAGGCGAATTATCTTGTCTATTTTGCTTAATTGTTTGTTATTGTCAAGAAATATAATTATCAATCAATCAGGTTGAAAATTCTTGTTGCATTCTCTCAAATCATTCCCTCCAACCATCTCTGTCAAATCTACAAGTTGGCCAATATAAGTGCAATCAAGTCTTCCAACCGATCTTTTATCACGTAATGGATTCCATAGGAATGGATTACTCATAAGTTCTGACTTGGTTGTCCTGGAGTGACCCTAACCTTAACCAGCAAGCGGAAGAGAGAATCTCCGAGGAGAAAGGGGTCTATATCGACGTTTCTTGGTTGGGGGTTTCCAACAGGTGATGTCCAATACAACTCATAACATACTTGTGTATTTTGTACAATTTTCTGTTCGAAATTAAGTGCAGATTCCCGAGTTCGACAGAAAGATTCCCGAGTTCGATAAGATAAATTTGAAGAAAGTCGAAGGTTACATCGGCTGAAATGTTGTGAGAATAGCGCTAAAGATGAGAACTGTTCTCATCTTTAGCGCTATTCTCACAACATTTCAGCCGATGTAACCTTCGACTTTCTTCAAATTTATCTTATCGAACTCGGGAATCTTTCTGTCGAACTCGGGAATCTGCACTTAATTTCGAACAGAACCCTTTATTTAATCCACAGGGTTAGCATGCACTCATTCGGTCAGCCATGACCTGGTAGAAGACTTCAGTAATTCACAATTCCTAGTATCGCCCACACTTAGGATTGAACCTTCAACCTCTGCACACAGAACTAAATTTACACTTAATACTTTAACCTTGCATGCAGATTCCAGAGTTCAACAAGATACACCTGAAGTCGGAGGTTACATCGGCCGAAACCTTGTGAGAATAACACTCAAGATCATAACAGTAGTCTGAATAATCCAAATCAAACAAATTATCGCTCCTCATCTCAAAAATTCAGAAACATAAGATCCTTGTATATGTTGTGTATAGTGATACTTTTATAATTATACATAATAGGCTTTTAATACTTTTATAATTATACATAATAGGCTTTTAATACTTTTATAATTATACATAATAGGCTTTTAATACTTTTATAATTATACATAATAGGATTTTAATACTTTTATAATTATACATAATAGGCTTTTAATACTTTTATAATTATACATAATAGGCTTTTAATACTTTTATAATTATACATAATAGGCTTTTAATACTTTTATAATTATACATAATAGGCTTTTAATACTTTTATAATTATACATAATAGGATTTTAATACTTTTATAATTATACATAATAGACTTTTAATACTTTTATAATTATACATAATAGGCTTTTAATACTTTTATAATTATACATAATAGGATTTTAATACTTTTATAATTATACATAATAGGCTTTTAATACTTTTATAATTATACATAATAGGCTTTTAATACTTTTATAATTATACATAATAGGCTTTTAATACTTTTATAATTATACATAATAGGCTTTTAATACTTTTATAATTATATATAATCGGCTTTTAAAATCTTAAAACAGACCTTTAAATGTTTGAATGGGTATTGTAAAATAAGTAGAAAGCATACCGGAGAAAAAGAACAAAATATGGCCAAAATTTCACAAAGTCTAAAATAATTATCTTTAAAGAATTTTGTACAAATATGAAGAAGATTGGACGTACAATCATTAAAACATGCTAGTAAAACTGGTTTAGTATCTGTGTAAATCAAGTTACAACCACTGACTCATTAAATGTCGTCTGCTGCTTCAGTAATTTTGACCTGACTAGTTTTCAGTGAATTAAAGATGTCTTGTAAAATTGTCAAATACTTTTGTTCTGTTTTTAGAACAATAGAAAATTTTCAGATATTCCTAATTCAAACGAACGTTAATGAATAAAATAAAAAGTTTGTAGAATAATATTTGTGTCAGCAAACAAAAATATTTTTAATACATTTATATCTTATTTATGTTTATTTTTTCCTAAATTCAGTACTTTTTCTACATCTTATACACGTTTCACTGCAAAATCAAGAGAAATTCATAGTCTGTATCTTAACCTCGTTGATCAGAGAAATTGTTCATTCAATAGTAATGTGAAAAACACATAATTCAAAAGACATGAGAAAGAAAGATGGGGAAAAGTTTAAAAAGAAAGAAAGATGGGGAAAGTTTAAAAAGAAAGAAAGATGGGGAAAAGTTTAAAAAGAAAGGAAGATGGGGAAAAAGTTTTAAAAGAGTTCTTGACAAAGGTAACGGCAAGTCAAAATAAATGAATAAAACAAAACTCATGAAAAATAGTGACAAAAATCCAAGACCCCCCACCTCTAAAAAAGAAAATCTTATTCCCAAAACTTGAAACGGCCCTTCGAACTATCAAGTTCAACTGAGCCAGCATCAACCATATAGAAAGACTCCAACAAAAAACACTGGAAAAACCGATTGATAAATCATTATAATCCCTGAAGATAAAATACCCCCTCCCTCAGAAAATTCCTTATTCATACTAATGTTTAATACAAAACTACACTTTATACCAAAATCCATCCAGCATAAATAACAGCTACGCAGAAAAACGACCCCAAGCTAAATTTTAGATTGAAAAATATATCCCACATAGGAAAATTATTTTTACATATTTTTGCTAAAATTAAATTTTAAATTATAGTTAATCAGATGTAATTCCATAGTTTTCTTTTTCTATGTTTTCTATTTAAATGTCTGGAGGAAAAAAAACCCTAGGCCGATAATTCCAATGAAAAACTCATGAGTTATCTCCCTTTAGACTAAGTGACTTAATACTCGGTTAAAATTAAAATTAAAAAGAAAGGTTAAAATAAAAGTAAAAGTAAAAAAAATCATTTTATTTAAATTGTCAAAAATACACACGTGTGTGCGCGTCTTTTTGACAATTTAAATAAAAAGTATACAAAAAGGTATTATAGAAGCTTACAGCTGTTTCACGACAGTGTTTATTTTAAGTCATACCATGAAACAAACTTTTTCAAACATCAGATCATCTAAAAACAGACAAATAATAAAAACAAAAAAGCAAGGCAGACAGACAGTGAGAGATTTTTTTTTCGTATTGCCACTCAGACGTAGGGTTATGGTTAGGGTTGAAGAAAGGTGTGTTTTTTACGACTTTTAAGTTAAAATTAAATTTTTATTTTATTCTTGTTCACATCAATAGTGTTACACATTTGTGAGCGACAATCAAAATGTCAGCGTTAAAAGTCATAAAACGTAGATGCCCTTCCTTATGTTTCCCATATGTATTTTCTTTCTTTCTTTTTGTGGCGCACGGTTAATTTAATGAGACGGTATGCTTTTTCATCAAACACCACAAAAAATATCACGTGACCTAGCATTGGGGGGGGGGGGGCAACAATTTGGTGCTGTTATTTTGCCAAAGTAGCAACCTATTTGGCAAACTGGTTAGAGTGTTCACTAACGGACCGGGAGACCAGGGTTCAATCTTCAGTAGAGTCATACCAAGAAAAAAAAAAACAAAAAAAAATGATGCCCTCTTTCTGAAATAAGGTGAGGATCAAGGGTAAGTGGAGTCATTTTTGAAAAAGGAGTGACGCCCTCCCCTACATCTTTTGACTATGGCTAACCACTTTACTTTTTTTAATGTTGGGAGTAAATACGATAATTTTATAATGAACTAGCAGGCATTATAATGGAACTAGCCGGCGTTATAATTAATCTACCCGGCGTTATAATGGATCTACCCGGCGTTATAATGGATCTACCCGGCGTTATAATGGAACTAGCCGGCGTTATAATGGAACTAGCCGGCGTTATAATGGAACTAGCCGGCGTTATAATGGAACTAGCCGGCGTTATAATGAATCTACCCGGGGTTATAATGGAACTAGCCGGGGTTATAATGGAACTAGCCGGGGTTATAATGGAACTAGCCGGGGTTATAATGGAACTAGCCGGGGTTATAATGGAACTAGCCGGCGTTATAATGGAACTAGCCGGCGTTATAATGGAACTAGCCGGGGTTGCCCGCGATGTATGGAAGTAATCTTAATTTTTCATTTCTATTCAATTATTGAATTCTACAATATATTCATTCAATTATTCAATTCTACAAAATATACATTCAATTATTGAATTCTACAATATATACATTCAATTATTGAATTCCACAATATATACATTCAATTATTGAATTCCACAATATATACATTCAATTATTGAATTCCACAATATATACATTCAATTATTGAATTCTACAATATATACATTCAATTATAGAATTCTACAATATATACATTCAATTATTGAATTCTACAATATATACATTCAATTATTGAATTCTACAATATATACATTCAATTATTGAATTCTACAATATATACATTCAATTATTGAATTCTACAATATATACATTCAATTATTGAATGCTACAATATATTCATTCAATTATAGAATTCTACAATATATACATTCAATTATAGAATTCTACAATATATACATTCAATTATTGAATTCTACAATATATACATTCAATTATTGAATTCTACAATATATACATTCAATTATTGAATTCTACAATATATACATTCAATTATGTAATTCTACAATATATACATTCAATTATTGAATTCTACAATATATTCATTCAATTATTGAATTCTACAATATATTCATTCAATTATTGAATTCTACAATATATACATTCAATTATTGAATTCTACAATATATACATTCAATTATGTAATTCTACAATATATTCATTCAATTATTGAATTCTACAATATATACATTCAATTATTGAATTCTACAATATATACATTCAATTATTGAATTCTACAATATATACATTCAATTATTGAATTCTACAATATATACATTCAATTATTGAATCCTACAATATATACATTCAATTATTGAATCCTACAATATATACATTCAATTATTGAATTCTACAATATATACATTCAATTATTGAATTCTACAATATATACATTCAATTATTGAATTCTACAATATATACATTCAATTATTGAATCCCACAATATATCCATTCAATTATTGAATTCTACAATATATACATTCAATTATTGAATTCTACAATATATACATTCAATTATTGAATTCTACAATATATACATTCAATTATTGAATTCTACAATATATACATTCAATTATTGAATTCTACAATATATACATTCAATTATTGAATTCTACAATATATACATTCAATTATTGAATTCTACAATATATACATTCAATTATTGAATTCTACAATATATACATTCAATTATTGAATTCTACAATATATACATTCAATTATTGAATTCCACAATATATACATTCAATTATTGAATTCCGGAATATATACATTCAATTATTGAATTCCGGAATATATACATTCAATTATTGAATTCCGGAATATATACATTCAATTATTGAATTCCGGAATATATACATTCAATTATTGAATTCTACAATATATTCATTCAATTATTGAATTCTACAATATATACATTCAATTATTGAATTCCACAATATATACATTCAATTATTGAATTCTACAATATATTCATTCAATTATTGAATTCCGGAATATCACATTCAATTATTGAATTCTACAATATATACATTCAATTATTGAATTCTACAATATATTCATTCAATTATTGAATTCTACAATATATTCATTCAATTATTGAATTCTACAATATATTCATTCAATTATTGAATTCTACAATATATTCATTCAATTATTGAATTCTACAATATATTCATTCAATTATTGAATTCTACAATATATACATTCAATTATTGAATTCTACAATATATACATTCAATTATTGAATTCTACAATATATTCATTCAATTATTGAATTCTACAATATATTCATTCAATTATTGAATTCTACAATATATTCATTCAATTATTGAATTCTACAATATATTCATTCAATTATTGAATTCTACAATATATTCATTCAATTATTGAATTCTACAATATATACATTCAATTATTGAATTCTACAATATATTCATTCAATTATTGAATTCTACAATATATTCATTCAATTATTGAATTCTACAATATATTCATTCAATTATTGAATTCTACAATATATTCATTCAATTATTGAATTCTACAATATATTCATTCAATTATTGAATTCTACAATATATTCATTCAATTATTGAATTCTACAATATATTCATTCAATTATTGAATTCTACAATATATTCATTCAATTATTGAATTCTACAATATATTCATTCAATTATTGAATTCTACAATATATTCATTCAATTATTGAATTCTACAATATATTCATTCAATTATTGAATTCTACAATATATTCATTCAATTATTGAATTCTACAATATATACATTCAATTATTGAATTCTACAATATATACATTCAATTATTGAATTCTACAATATATTCATTCAATTATTGAATTCTACAATATATTCATTCAATTATTGAATTCTACAATATATACATTCAATTATTGAATTCTACAATATATTCATTCAATTATTGAATTCTACAATATATTCATTCAATTATTGAATTCTACAATATATTCATTCAATTATTGAATTCTACAATATATTCATTCAATTATTAGATTCTACAATATATTCATTCAATTATTGAATTCTACAATATATTCATTCAATTATTGAATTCTACAATATATTCATTCAATTATTGAATTCTACAATATATTCATTCAATTATTGAATTCTACAATATATTCATTCAATTATTGAATTCTACAATATATTCATTCAATTATTGAATTCTACAATATATTCATTCAATTATTGAATTCTACAATATATACATTCAATTATTGAATTCTACAATATATTCATTCAATTATTGAATTCTACAATATATTCATTCAATTATTGAATTCTACAATATATTCATTCAATTATTGAATTCTACAATATATTCATTCAATTATTGAATTCTACAATATATTCATTCAATTATTGAATTCTACAATATATACATTCAATTATTGAATTCTACAATATATTCATTCAATTATTGAATTCTACAATATATTCATTCAATTATTGAATTCTACAATATATTCATTCAATTATTGAATTCTACAATATATTCATTCAATTATTAGATTCTACAATATATTCATTCAATTATTGAATTCTACAATATATTCATTCAATTATTGAATTCTACAATATATTCATTCAATTATTGAATTCTACAATATATTCATTCAATTATTGAATTCTACAATATATTCATTCAATTATTGAATTCTACAATATATTCATTCAATTATTGAATTCTACAATATATTCATTCAATTATTGAATTCTACAATATATTCATTCAATTATTGAATTCTACAATATATACATTCAATTATTGAATTCTACAATATATACATTCAATTATTGAATTCTACAATATATACATTCAATTATTGAATTCTACAATATATACATTCAATTATTGAATTCTACAATATATACATTCAATTATTGAATTCTACAATATATACATTCAATTATTGAATTCCGGAATATCACATTCAATTATTGAATTCTACAATATATTCATTCAATTATTGAATTCCACACTATATACATTCAATTATTGAATTCCGGAATATCACATTCAATTATTGAATTCTACAATATATTCATTCAATTATTGAATTCCACAATATATACATTCAATTATTGAATTCTACAATATATACATTCAATTATTGAATTCCGGAATATCACATTCAATTATTGAATTCTACAATATATTCATTCAATTATTGAATTCTACAATATATTCATTCAATTATTGAATTCCACAATATATACATTCAATTATTGAATTCTACAATATATTCATTCAATTATTGAATTCTACAATATATTCATTCAATTATTGAATTCTACAATATATTCATTCAATTATTGAATTCTACAATATATTCATTCAATTATTGAATTCCACAATATATTCATTCAATTATTGAATTCCACAATATATACATTCAATTATTGAATTCTAAAATATATACATTCAATTATTGAATTCTACAATATATACATTCAATTATTGAATTCCACAATATATACATTCAATTATTGAATTCCACAATATATACATTCAATTATTGAATTCCACAATATATTCATTCAATTATTGAATTCTACAATATATTCATTCAATTATTGAATTCTACAATATATACATTCAATTATTGAATTCTACAATATATACATTCAATTATTGAATTCTACAATATATACATTCAATTATTGAATTCTACAATATATACATTCAATTATTGAATTCTACAATATATACATTCAATTATTGAATTCTACAATATATACATTCAATTATTGAATTCTACAATATATACATTCAATTATTGAATTCTACAATATATACATTCAATTATTGAATTCTACAATATATACATTCAATTATTGAATTCTACAATATATAGATTCAATTATTGAATTCTACAATATATAGATTCAATTATTGAATTCTACAATATATAGATTCAATTATTGAATTCTACAATATATACATTCAATTATTGAATTCCGGAATATATACATTCAATTATTGAATTCCGGAATATATTCATTCAATTATTGAATTCCGGAATATATACATTCAATTATTGAATTCCGGAATATATACATTCAATTATTGAATTCCGGAATATATACATTCAATTATTGAATTCCGGAATATATACATTCAATTATTGAATTCCGGAATATATACATTCAATTATTGAATTCCGGAATATATACATTCAATTATTGAATTCTACCATATATTCTTCTAATTATTGAATTCTACCATATATTCTTCTAATTATTGAATTCTACAATATATACATTCAATTATTGAATTCTACAATATATACATTCAATTATTGAATTCTACAATATATACATTCAATTATTGAATTCTACAATATATACATTCAATTATTGAATTCTACAATATATACATTCAATTATTGAATTCTACAATATATTCATTCAATTATTGAATTCTACAATATATTCATTCAATTATTGAATTCTACAATATATTCATTCAATTATTGAATTCTACAATATATTCATTCAATTATTGAATTCTACAATATATTCATTCAATTATTGAATTCTACAATATATTCAATCAATTATTGAATTCTACAATATATTCATTCAATTATTGAATTCTACAATATATTCATTCAATTATTAGATTCTACAATATATTCATTCAATTATTGAATTCTACAATATATACATTCAATTATTGAATTCTACAATATATACATTCAATTATTGAATTCTACAATATATACATTCAATTATTGAATTCTACAATATATTCATTCAATTATTGAATTCTACAATATATTCAATCAATTATTGAATTCTACAATATATTCATTCAATTATTAGATTCTACAATATATTCATTCAATTATTAGATTCTACAATATATTCATTCAATTATTGAATTCTACAATATATTCATTCAATTATTGAATTCTACAATATATTCAATCAATTATTGAATTCTACAATATATTCAATCAATTATTGAATTCTACAATATATTCAATCAATTATTGAATTCTACAATATATTCATTCAATTATTAGATTCTACAATATATTCATTCAATTATTGAATTCTACAATATATTCATTCAATTATTGAATTCTACAATATATTCATTCAATTATTGAATTCTACAATATATTCATTCAATTATTGAATTCTACAATATATTCATTCAATTATTGAATTCTACAATATATTCATTCAATTATTGAATTCTACAATATATTCATTCAATTATTGAATTCTACAATATATTCATTCAATTATTGAATTCTACAATATATACAATCAATTATTGAATTCTACAATATATTCATTCAATTATTAGATTCTACAATATATTCATTCAATTATTAGATTCTACAATATATTCATTCAATTATTGAATTCTACAATATATACATTCAATTATTGAATTCTACAATATATACATTCAATTATTGAATTCTACAATATATACATTCAATTATTGAATTCTACAATATATTCATTCAATTATTGAATTCTACAATATATTCAATCAATTATTAGATTCTACAATATATTCATTCAATTATTAGATTCTACAATATATTCATTCAATTATTGAATTCTACAATATATTCATTCAATTATTGAATTCTACAATATATTCATTCAATTATTGAATTCTACAATATATTCAATCAATTATTGAATTCTACAATATATTCATTCAATTATTAGATTCTACAATATATTCATTCAATTATTGAATTCTACAATATATTCATTCAATTATTGAATTCTACAATATATTCATTCAATTATTGAATTCTACAATATATTCAATCAATTATTGAATTCTACAATATATTCATTCAATTATTGAATTCTACAATATATTCATTCAATTATTAGATTCTACAATATATTCATTCAATTATTAGATTCTACAATATATTCATTCAATTATTGAATTCTACAATATATACATTCAATTATTGAATTCTACAATATATACATTCAATTATTGAATTCTACAATATATACATTCAATTATTGAATTCTACAATATATACATTCAATTATTGAATTCTACAATATATTCATTCAATTATTGAATTCTACAATATATTCAATCAATTATTGAATTCTACAATATATTCATTCAATTATTAGATTCTACAATATATTCATTCAATTATTGAATTCTACAATATATTCATTCAATTATTGAATTCTACAATATATTCATTCAATTATTGAATTCTACAATATATTCAATCAATTATTGAATTCTACAATATATTCAATCAATTATTGAATTCTACAATATATACATTCAATTATTGAATTCTACAATATATTCATTCAATTATTGAATTCTACAATATATACATTCAATTATTGAATTCCACAATATATTCATTCAATTATTGTGAATTCTACAATATATTCAATTAATTATTGAATTCTACAATATATACATTCAATTATTGAATTCTACAATATATTCATTCAATTATTGAATTCTACAATATATTCATTCAATTATTGAATTCTACAATATATTCATTCAATTATTGAATTCTACAATATATTCATTCTACAATATATTCATTCAATTATTGAATTCTACAATATATACATTCAATTATTGAATTCTACAATATATACATTCAATTATTGAATTCTACAATATATACATTCAATTATTGAATTCTACAATATATTCATTCAATTATTGAATTCTACAATATATTCAATCAATTATTGAATTCTACAATATATTCATTCAATTATTAGATTCTACAATATATTCATTCAATTATTAGATTCTACAATATATTCATTCAATTATTGAATTCTACAATATATTCATTCAATTATTGAATTCTACAATATATTCAATCAATTATTGAATTCTACAATATATTCAATCAATTATTGAATTCTACAATATATTCAATCAATTATTGAATTCTACAATATATTCATTCAATTATTAGATTCTACAATATATTCATTCAATTATTGAATTCTACAATATATTCATTCAATTATTGAATTCTACAATATATTCATTCAATTATTGAATTCTACAATATATTCATTCAATTATTGAATTCTACAATATATTCATTCAATTATTGAATTCTACAATATATTCATTCAATTATTGAATTCTACAATATATTCATTCAATTATTGAATTCTACAATATATTCATTCAATTATTGAATTCTACAATATATACAATCAATTATTGAATTCTACAATATATTCATTCAATTATTAGATTCTACAATATATTCATTCAATTATTAGATTCTACAATATATTCATTCAATTATTGAATTCTACAATATATACATTCAATTATTGAATTCTACAATATATACATTCAATTATTGAATTCTACAATATATACATTCAATTATTGAATTCTACAATATATTCATTCAATTATTGAATTCTACAATATATTCAATCAATTATTAGATTCTACAATATATTCATTCAATTATTAGATTCTACAATATATTCATTCAATTATTGAATTCTACAATATATTCATTCAATTATTGAATTCTACAATATATTCATTCAATTATTGAATTCTACAATATATTCAATCAATTATTGAATTCTACAATATATTCATTCAATTATTAGATTCTACAATATATTCATTCAATTATTGAATTCTACAATATATTCATTCAATTATTGAATTCTACAATATATTCATTCAATTATTGAATTCTACAATATATTCAATCAATTATTGAATTCTACAATATATTCATTCAATTATTGAATTCTACAATATATTCATTCAATTATTAGATTCTACAATATATTCATTCAATTATTAGATTCTACAATATATTCATTCAATTATTGAATTCTACAATATATACATTCAATTATTGAATTCTACAATATATACATTCAATTATTGAATTCTACAATATATACATTCAATTATTGAATTCTACAATATATTCATTCAATTATTGAATTCTACAATATATTCAATCAATTATTGAATTCTACAATATATTCATTCAATTATTAGATTCTACAATATATTCATTCAATTATTGAATTCTACAATATATTCATTCAATTATTGAATTCTACAATATATTCATTCAATTATTGAATTCTACAATATATTCAATCAATTATTGAATTCTACAATATATTCAATCAATTATTGAATTCTACAATATATACATTCAATTATTGAATTCTACAATATATTCATTCAATTATTGAATTCTACAATATATACATTCAATTATTGAATTCCACAATATATTCATTCAATTATTGTGAATTCTACAATATATTCAATTAATTATTGAATTCTACAATATATACATTCAATTATTGAATTCTACAATATATTCATTCAATTATTGAATTCTACAATATATTCATTCAATTATTGAATTCTACAATATATTCATTCAATTATTGAATTCTACAATATATTCATTCTACAATATATTCATTCAATTATTGAATTCTACAATATATTCATTCAATTATTGAATTCTACAATATATTCAATGTACCCACGTATACACTTTATGGTTACTGTTAGTGTTCGAATATTATCAGTTGCAACATTTTAAATGCAAATGTAATTACTTTTTCATTTTTCAGAAATAAATTTGTAACTTCCATGCGTGTATTTATATTTTTTCACTTCCGCACAAATTATTCTACGATGAAAAGCTTTACAGTTTCTGGTATAAGGAACATTACCAATACTTTAACAGAGGAAAGTTTTTTTTTAATGTTTAATACATTTTTTGTTAGTTATATTGCGTTGTCCAAGTCCCGGACAACGTCGGGTAGCCCTGCTAATGTTAACATAAATGAGTGAAAAAAGTTTCCAGAAAAAACCTAGTTTTAAATCGTCTGCCTCTTGCGCGAGGGATCGGACACTTTTGCACGCACCGTCGGGTTTGGTCTTTGGTATAAGTTTAACTTTCTTAATTACTGTTAAATAATTCAAAATTCACGGAAACTTTGGAAAATAAAAATTACATTCGAGCGATTAAGTTTACCCATTGGTGCACAAAGTGAAAGTGTTGAAAACCGTTTTTGCGCATATGACCTGAGCATACACCCGCCTGAATTAATAAAAACATTTTGAGCCAATCAGAGACTTCTGTGAAATTGTTGAATTTGATTCACTTCGAGTGCATCTAAAGGCAGATTTTTTCCTTCAATAAATAAGTTGAGCCAAAATCCACAACAGACTTAACATCTGCGCTGGTGCATCATCTACTACTCTCTACCTCCTTGACAAGGTCCAAAAAAGAGTCGCCAACCTAATAGGTCCCTCACTGTCAACCAAGCTCCAGTCCCTGTCCCATCGCCGCAATGTAGCATCCTTGTGCTTGTTTTACAAATACTTCAATGGATTGTGCTCCGATGAATTGACTGCTCTGGTGCCCCCTTGACGTAAGTTCACTAGACCAACTCGACAATCGACTAAACCCCATCCATTCACTGTGGAGGTCTCCAGATGCCGGAGAGCTTTCTACTCAAATAGCTTCTTTCCTCATGCTGCTGGCCTCTGGAACTCCCTCCCTGCCCCGTTTCCCCGACGGTACTGACATGTAGAAATTTAAAACTAATGTAAACAGACATCTCGCTGCGCAGATCCCAATTCAGGTTGACCCCTCAACTTTCTCCCTTTTCTTTCTTCTCAGTAACCCTTATGTCTACAGTGGCGGCCTGCCTTGTCTGGAGTGAACTATGTTAAAAAAAAACAAAAAAACAACAGACTTAACAACTATATTACACCAGTTTCCCCTCACCCCTCTGTTGAACTTGGGATAGCTCAATTAATTTCTCAACTCATGCACACGCAGTCATATGCACACCGACACACTGGCAGATGGCTCCTATACAGCACGACATAATGGAGTGTGCAGGTACCTCCACTGGACCATCTGTAAGAAACTGAATATCAGGTGTAGCAGCAGGCACTGGGAACATCTACCTGAGAGAACTGTGGGGAATGAGACATACACCATCCATTATGACCATGAAATCCCCACAGCTACCTATCTGGAAAACGCAGCTGTCAAACCTGACATTGTCATATGGAACAAGAGAGAGAGAGTGGCAACTTTGGTTGAGGTCAGTGTCCCTAATGATGGGGGCCTAAATAGAGCTGAAAGGGAGAAAATAAAATATCAGGGTCTAATGTATGATATGAAAAGAAACTGGAACCTCAAAGAGATCTCCATCATTCCAGTTATCATAGGAGCCACTGGACTCATGAAGAAGAACTTGAAAAAGTATTAGCAAGTATACCTGGTGAACCAAGTGCAAGAGAAATTCAAACAACTGCACTCAAGGGAACAGCCAGAATCCTGAAAAGAGCTCTCGGTTGAAGTCTATAAATAGCGGGTGATCGTATGGCATTTGGAAGAATGCCCGTCCCCAGCAAATGAATGAAAAGAAAAAGAAAAAAAAGGGAGAAACACACACGCAGTCATATGCACACGCACACACGCAATCATATGCACACACACACACACACGCGCACACACACACGCACGCACACGCACACGCACACAGAGCCTTAACTCTTTCACACTGTCGTCTGTTGATTGACACTGAATGAAAACAAATTATTAATAACTTTCAATGAAAAAAATCATTTTTTAAACTTTTATTCACCCAAAACAAGGGGCACATTGCCACCGAGACGTAAGGGGCTACTGTAGAATTAGGGACCATATCTACAGGGACATCCTAAATGGGGAGTTGTGCAACAGGATGTTTGTTCACATTACATTTAAATTTCTGCATGTTGGTACAGTCAGGGAAACAGGGAGCAGGAAGGGAATTCCAAAAGCTAGTAATTTGAGGAAAAAGCTATAAGAGTAGAAAGCCTACCGGTACCTAGGTACCTCCACAGTGAAGGGGTGGGATTTTGCTGATTGTCGGGGATATTTACGTCAAGAGGGCACCAGTGTTGCAAATTCGTTAAAGCACATTCCATTGAAGTAGTTGTAAAACGAGTACAGGGATGCCACATTGCACTGATGGAACAGGGGAGGGAGCAGCTTGGTCGACAGTGTGACACGTTAGATTTGAGGCTCTTTTTTGGACCCTGTCTAAGAGAGGGAGAGACTAGTGGTTAGAGCACCAGCCCAGATGTGACAATACTCCATGCATGGGTGAATGGTGATTTTATAGAGATATAGGATAGTGGCAGGTGTGAAAAGTTTTCTAGCACGGTAGAGGGAGACCAGCTTCTTTGCAGCAGACTTGGCAATGTCTATGTATTTGTTCCAATTCATGTTGCCTGTGAATGTTAGGCCGAGGAGTTTGAATATAGACTCTCAGGTAGCCATAGTCAGTGGTTGAAAAGGTTTCTTATGATTGTTAAAAGAAAGGAGCTTTGTCTTAGTAGCATTAAATGTTACCATCAAGTTTTGAAAAGGAGCTTTGTCTTAGTAGCATTAAATGTTACCATCAAGTTTTGAAAAGGAGCTTTGTCTTAGTAGCATTAAATGTTACCATCAATTTTTGAAAAGGAGCTTTGTCTTAGTAGCATTAAATGTTACCATCAAGTTTTGAAAAGGAGCTTTGTCTTAGTAGCATTAAATGTTACCATCAATTTTTGAAAAGGAGCTTTGTCTTAGTAGCATTAAATGTTACCATCCATTTATGTCCCCATTCCACTACAGACTCGATGTCATTTTCTAAGGATTCAGCCATTGCCTTGGATATGCGTGTTCAGTTTGCCTGCATGTCGCGAATAGCATGTGGTGTCATCAGTAAATATACCCATCTCAGACGCGATTGCATCAGGTAAGTCGTTTATGAAAATCAGGAATAATTACAATCCAAGTATCGACCCTTGGGGCACACACCCATTGATGTGATGTTTTTGGATGTATGCCCATAAGGACGACCTGGATCTGTATTTTAGCTAACAAAACTCTGATTATATTTAATTTTTTGTTTAGTAATACCGTAAAAGACTTTCATGCCAGACCTTGTCAAAGGCTTTGGATATATCAAAACCTACCGCCCTAGCTTCCCCTGCGTAGACAAGTATATGCATTCAGAAATGACTGTTAGGATATCCGCCGTAGAACAGGATTGTCTAAATTCATACTGTTCATCAAAAAGAACAGGTGGTGGACTATCACTAGATTGATTCAGGATTTAAAGATTTTTGCAAAGTGGTGAGACTTATGGGGGCGATGATTTTGCGGATCTGTTCTTTGAGAGTTCTTAAAAGCTGGTATCACAGAGGTAATTTTCTAGCCGTCATGGAAGCAAGATTCGCCAAGACATTTGTTAAAGAGTTTGAAGAGGACACGGACCAATTCAGCAGAGTATTTTGGTTGTTTTGGTTTGGTTGTTTTGTTTTATGGCATATCAACCCTTTTCAGGTTATTTAATGCCGAATGCAGTCATTTTGGTGAAAGTTTTTATGCTTCAAGTTGTTTATATCTTCAAATATTTATTCATGGTGCCTAGTTTGGTTGTCCCGCTTTACGGCACATCAACCCCTTTCAGGCCACTCAATGCCGAATGCAGTCATCCTGGTGAAAGTATTTATGCTTCAAGTTCCTCACACGTTCAAATATTTATTGATGGTGTTTGGTTTGGTTGTTAAAGTATATTTGTTTTCTTCTATTTTTTGTTTCTTTCCCCTTTTAATATCTGTTTCTATTTAACCCATAGTTGAGACCCTAACAGGTACTACCACTCCGGGTCAGGGTGGACCTGGGAGCAATGGTAATTAAGAGGAGGCTCCACATTCCCCAAAGTCCGTAAGCCGGATCTCACCATCGGATGTAGTTTAAGGTCATATCCAGGACCGGGAGTAGGGTAGGAAAAATAAAATAAAAAAGGGGAGGGAGAAAGGGAGAGGGGCTGTTGTTTTTTTTTTGGGTTTTGTAGAACATAATTAAGTTTTACAAAAAAAAAAGAAAACAAAAAACGTCAATGTAGGTGAATTTCGTCTCAGGGAGCTACAGGGCAGCCTGATCTGGTATCACCAGGCAGAGTATTTTGTTTATTACTATATTAGGGATAAGATCAGGTCCACATGCTTTGGAAGTGTCAAGGTTTTTCGGAAGGGGCGACGATCAGATCATCAAGTGTGGCTTTTATTTGTAGTCGGAAATTTCGAAGGGAGTGGTTTGTGGAGTCCGAGGTGAAGTTACAGGCGAACTGCTGGGCAAGCAGTTCAGCCTTCTCAGTTACTGTGCAAGCGACATCATGGTTGTTGGATGTTAGGGGAATTGTTGATTGCCCATTATTCACGAGTTCCTAATTTCTGCAACTAAATGCGTTTTCTGGTCATCGCGGTATACCTGTTAGATAATGCCCTGTGAGAGTTGAACGCATCTATTCGAGATGGGTTTGACTTATGCGATTTGTAGCGGAGTCATCCTGTGCAGGTTCAGTTCGATGTGTTTCCCACGAATGCAGTGGACGTTGATTGACCTGAAGTTCAAGAGAAGGTTAAGGGTTCAGTTTGTACCTGTGCAATCACGAGGTTTGATGACGTCAGAGTCCCCACCGTGGGAGAATTAAATCGAGATTAAATCAGTTACTGACTTGGGAGCGAAGAGTCAACAACACATTATGTAGCGGTTACGAGAAAGATTCCGAATGGTGGAAAAATACAAGAGTCTTAGTAAAATACAGTAGAATCTTTCATATTCCTTCCTCTGCAAGTAATTAAGTGATTACAGACTAACGTAAGAATATTAACTAGTGAATTTAGTTAGCGTAACCTCTCTCTCGATCCCAACGAACTCGTTCAAGTCGGCTAATTAAAATAGTCAAATAAAAGCGGCTCTTTAAAAACAGAAAAGGACTTTGTTGTACGGTTAAGAAATTGATTTCAGAGCGAAGACAACAGCCCGAAAATGTTAACACGCGGCGAGCGACCGGCAGAAGATAGCAGTCGCGAAAAATGGTTGCAGGCGAGGAGAAACGTTGGTGCGAGTAGTATCACACAATAGCTGCACGGGCGACAATGGCGTCGAGACGACAAGAAAGAAAAGAGAGAAGAAAAAAGGTTAGTGCAGAGCAGTACAAACGATAGCGACAACAGGGAACGGAGAATGCGGATCGGTAACTATCAGCCCGTTTTGAAACAACAGCGAGAGTTCTTCTAATTCTACGATTCCCCAATTCCACGAAGGGGTCAAGAACGTGTCAATACAATATACCTACTCTTGGCTGCGGCTTACAATGATTTTTTGATGCTATACATTTTTGCTTATTCGTATCTGACTTATGGCGGAATGCGCTTGCTGCCTATGCGCAATAGCAGCTGCACAGACTGAGGAAACCCATTGTGGAGAGTGCGGCTTACTAGAGTATTTCCGCGTGGGGACATGTGCTCATGTCTGCTTTGATCCATTCAGTTACCCCGTTTGCGCACAGTTCAGCAGAGAGAAAAGGTTTTACTCCATGAGGCGTCTCTGCTGTGATCAGCCCGTTTGTAGTATCTAGTCATTTTGAGCAATGGCTCTTCAGCTTGGGTCGGAAGTTTTGGGTAATATCTACGATTATCACAAAAGGGCTATGGGTATCCGTCACACAAGCCTCGGGCAGTGTAGTCGGAGCTTGCTGATCCTCATGCGAGTCAGGAAAGTGTGAGAGGGAATGCGCAATAGGAAAACTATGCATATGCATGCTTTTACTAGCTGTGTCTGTCTGTCTGTCTGTCTAGCTGAAGAAACCAAGCCAATTATTGCGGTGGATATTAAAATCCCCAAATACATGTATTTGCGCGCCCAGATCTAAGAAGAGTGCTGCATCTATACTATCAAACAAAGGTCGAAAAAGAACGGTAGAGGAAATATAAATAACTCGCACTTTGTTGCGAGGTTAATCTAAAACACATGTAGGTTAATCTAAAGCACATGTAGGCCTGATCATCTGATAACAGAATATGTTCTCTAGTCATGGGGAAGGTGTTACGAATATAGACTCCAAGTCCGTACATATGTTTGTCGGAGTCCTTACAGCAGAGTGGGAGGTATCCAGTCATGTCAAAGCGATTAGAAGAGATCGAGGAGTGAAGATTAGTTTCGTGCTTCGATATCTGCGGAGTTTACTAAGAAGAAATGATTCTACGTCATCAACGGTTAGTCCTAAGCTCTCGGATATTTGTGAACACAAGCCACTGAGGAAGGGGACGAATTGGTTGTGTTTAGGGTTAGGTTTAGTTTTAGGGTTTAGGGTTAAGGCTTAGGGTTGGGGTTAGGGTTAGGGTTAGGGTTTAGGGTTAATGCTTAGGGTTGGGGTCTGAATTTATCTTGTTTTGATTAAAATGTCATTGTGGCCATGAGAAAGCTCACTAGAGCAGAGACTGTCCATGTACGACATGGCATTACAGTTATTCCGATATGCTGCAACTGTTGATAGAGCAGCCGCTCTTAGTGTTATCTAAGAGTTAAGACTCCTGTACTACCAGCTGGAAACAGCAGTCGGACAAACTGTCAAACCTGTATTCTCAACCAGAGTGATGACTCCTGTACTACCAGTCAGAAACAGTAGTCAGACAAGCTGTCAAACCTGTATTCTCAACCAGAGTGATGACTCCTGTACTACCAGCTGGAAACAGCAGTCGGACAAGCTGTCAAACCTGTATTCTCAACAAGAGTTACGACTCCTGTACTACCAGTCAGAAACAGTAGTCAAACAAGCTGTCAAACCTGTATTCTCAACCAGAGTTATGACTCCTGTACTACCAGTCAGAAACAGTAGTCAAACAAGCTGTCAAACCTGTATTCTCAACCAGAGTGATGACTCCTGTACTACCAGTCAGAAACAGTAGTCAAACAAGCTGTCAAACCTGTATTCTCAACCAGAGTGATGACTCCTGTACTACCAGTCAGAAACAGTAGTCAAACAAGCTGTCAAACCTGTATTCTCAACCAGAGTTATGACTCCTGTACTACCAGTCAGAAACAGTAGTCAAACAAGCTGTCAAACCTGTATTCTCAACCAGAGTGATGACTCCTGTACTACCAGCTGGAAACAGCAGTCGGACAAGCTGTCAAACCTGTATTCTCAACCAGAGTTACGACTCCTGTACTACCAGTCAGAAACAGTAGTCAAACAAGCTGTCAAACCTGTATTCTCAACCAGAGTTATGACTCCTGTACTACCAGTCAGAAACAGTAGTCAAACAAGCTGTCAAACCTGTATTCTCAACCAGAGTGATGACTCTTGTACTACCAGTCAGAAACAGTAGTCAAACAAGCTGTCAAACCTGTATTCTCAACCAGAGTGATGACTCCTGTACTACCAGTCAGAAACAGTAGTCAAACAAGCTGTCAAACCTGTATTCTCAACCAGAGTGATGACTCCTGTACTACCAGTCAGAAACAGTAGTCAAACAAGCTGTCAAACCTGTATTCTCAACCAGAGTTACGACTCCTGTACTACCAGTCAGAAACAGTAGTCAAACAAGCTGTCAAACCTGTATTCTCAACCAGAGTGATGACTCCTGTACTACCAGCTGGAAACAGCAGTCGGACAAGCTGTCAAACCTGTATTCTCAACCAGAGTTACGACTCCTGTACTACCAGTCAGAAACAGTAGTCAAACAAGCTGTCAAACCTGTATTCTCAACCAGAGTGATGACTCCTGTACTACCAGTCAGAAACAGTAGTCAAACAAGCTGTCAAACCTGTATTCTCAACCAGAGTGATGACTCCTGTACTACCAGTCAGAAACAGTAGTCAAACAAGCTGTCAAACCTGTATTCTCAACCAGAGTGATGACTCCTGCACTACCAGTCAGAAACAGTAGTCAAACAAGCTGTCAAACCTGTATTCTCAACCAGAGTTATGACTCCTGTACTACCAGTCAGAAACAGTAGTCAAACAAGCTGTCAAACCTGTATTCTCAACCAGAGTGATGACTCCTTTACTACCAGTCAGAAACAGTAGTCAAACAAGCTGTCAAACCTGTATTCTCAACCAGAGTGATGACTCCTGTACTACCAGTTAGAAACAGTAGTAAAACAAGCTGTCAAACCTGTATTCTCAACCAGAGTGATGACTCCTTTACTACCAGTCAGAAACAGTAGTCAAACAAGCTGTCAAACCTGTATTCTCAACTAGAGTGATGACTCCTTTACTACCAGTCAGAAACCGCAGTCAGACAAGCTGTCAAACCTGTATTCTCAACCAGAGTGATGACTCCTGCACTACCAGTCAGAAACAGTAGTCAAACAAGCTGTCAAACCTGTATTCTCAACCAGAGTTACGACTCCTGTACTACCAGTCAGAAACAGTAGTCAAACAAGCTGTCAAACCTGTATTCTCAACCAGAGTGATGATTCCTGTACTACCAGTCAGAAACAGTAGTCAAACAAACTGTCAAACCTGTATTCTCAACCAGAGTGATGACTCCTGTACTACCAGTCAGAAACAGTAGTAAAACAAGCTGTCAAACCTGTATTCTCAACCAGAGTGATGACTCCTGTACTACCAGTCAGAAACAGTAGTAAAACAAGCTGTCAAACCTGTATTCTCAACCAGAGTTAAGACTCTTGTACTACCAGCTGGAAACAGCAGTCAGACAAGCTGTCAAACCTGTATTCTCAACCAGAGTTATGACTCCTGTACTACCAGTCAGAAACAGTAGTAAAACAAGCTGTCAAACCTGTATTCTCAACCAGAGTTAAGACTCTTGTACTACCAGCTGGAAACAGCAGTCAGACAAGCTGTCAAACCTGTATTCTCAACCAGAGTTATGACTCCTGTACTACCAGTCAGAAACAGTAGTCAGACAAGCTGTCAAACCTGTATTCTCAACCAGAGTGATGACTCTTGTACTACCAGTCAGAAACAGTAGTAAAACAAGCCGTCAAACCTGTATTCTCAACCAGAGTGATGACTCCTGTACTACCAGTCAGAAACAGTAGTAAAACAAGCTGTCAAACCTGTATTCTCAACCAGAGTGATGACTCCTGTACTACTAGTCAGAAACAGTAGTAAAACAAGCTGTCAAACCTGTATTCTCAACCAGAGTGATGACTCCTGTACTACTAGTCAGAAACAGTAGTCAGACAAGCTGTCAAACCTGTATTCTCAACCAGAGTGATGACTCCTGTACTACCAATCGGAAACAGCAACCAGACGAGCTGTCAAACCTGTACCCTCAACATGTCAGAACAAGAGTGACCCAGTTATGTGAAAGTAAGTGCCAAGAAATTGCCTATAAGTTGCCTAGATAAAGAAATAGTGATAGATGGAACAGCATTCATTGTCCTAGTCAGAAAACAAGGCCAAGCACTGGGTATCTAAAGTGTTTTTGTGAAGGTACCTGTGCCTGTCTAATAAACAATTTTGAGTGGGGAAGTTTTGTTTACGATTTTTATGACCAGGGGATAATTCACAGCCCTTAAATTATCGACTTAGACTTCTTCATTACCTCAGCTAATGAATCCGCCTTGTTCTGCAAGGACTCTCAAAATATGAACAAACATTCAGACATTTTTTTAATTTAAATTTTCATAAAAACACAAAATTATCATGACAAAACTATCCAAACAATTGTTTTTAAAGTCACGGTCATCCTTTTTGGAAAATAAAATTTGATGAGTTGTTGTTTTTTAGATTAAACTTAACCGTTTTAACTTTATTGCTTCTTCTCCAATTGATTCCAACCAGACATTCCTCACCGAAACTTTGAAAAGTTAAAAGTATTTAAATTGGAGTACCCATTCCATCATCCTCTAAAATGATATTCAATTCAACAAAAAAATATATTATAATAATAATCCCCGCCTTCTCAAAAAAAAATTGTTTTTAAAATAAAATAAATAAAAATTAAAAAAAAAAAATTTTTTTAAATAAAAAAAAAAAAATTTTTTTTTTTTTTTTTTAATTTAAATTTTAAAAAATAAAAATATTACCAGCCTAGGCTGACACCACACAAAATATTTGCATAGGGTCAAGGAGGATGAGAAGACCGAGGAGGGACAGCACAAACCAGACCTCCACTGGAAGTGCGCAGACTGCTGGGACCTTGGGGAGGCTTATTGTCACCCAAATCCCAGAGAAGACCAATGGTCCTTACCAGCGAGAAATCAATGGTAAACGGATGTTGTGATACTGAAAGTTTGTTGCGGTGGCTATCGAAAAAAAAGTGGAGAATACTGGAAATCTGGGGAGACTTGTTGTCACTCAGACTCCAGGGAATACCCCCAGTTATCGGTGAGCAATCACTGATGACCTCTGTGAAAACTCCTAGTGAGTACAAATAATAATAATAATAATAATAATCACTACATGACGTTCTGTACTATTAAAACGTCATGATTCAGTATAAAATCTTTATTAAAAAAATGTTTAACTTGGAAAAAAAAAAAAATTAAATTAAAAGATTTAAAAAAATACTTGCTCAGTTTTTATCCAGGGTTTCATTCAGTTTTTTATGAAAGCTTAACGTACCCACACCCGCTACAAATGTCGCAATTTTGGAGGTTGGGGCAAAATAATTTTAAAATTTCACATTTTTCAAGCAAAATTTTATGCAAGTCGATAAAAGATTAAATTTTGTCGCGTTTGATTTTTACCAAACAACTAACTTTTACAGATTTTTATTTTTTCACTCTTTTTTGTTAACTATAATGCACCATTGCCAAATCTTGAAATAAAAATCTGACAGTTTCCACACGTTAAAAGTATACAGGTCGGTAGGGAATTTAATGCTACTGTGTTTGCTATGAATTATTTGTTGTTTTTATTTTTTTTTATTTATGAGTTCTCGATTGTTAACTATTCTGTACTTTATACCCAAACAGTATTTTTTTCTGAATTGAACAGAACAAAAAAGGGGTAAAAAAACAAAGCTCTGCATGAGGAATCCTGATAATCGTTCAAAAATCGAAAATTAAACAAAATACTGGTAGAACATGACATTTTCGCACGATTGGTGACATTTATTGGATGTGTTTCTACCAGTATTTTTTTTAATTGTCGATTCTTGAGCGATATCAGGGGTCCTTATCAGCGCCATTTTATTTTTATTTTTTCGTTCTAACTTAACAGAGTCAATATTAGGTTTTTAACAAGAAAAAAATGCTTTAAAATAAGTTTAAACACAAAGAAACTTATCCAGGTAGATAGAAGAGTAACTTATCTTTGCCTTTGGTAACATTTATTTGTTGCATATTTGTTTATTTTTTGGGTTCTTTAGTTTAGCCGTGAATCAGAAATCAATTTTGAAGGGTTACATTCACTCCTAACCATGGCCATCCCTACTACAGGCCAGGCAATCGTGCAACTGGGGTCTTTTACTGGGGGCCATGTGAATTTTCTTAAATATTCGATATAGAAGTTGCAAATTATATCATAAACTGGTGCGGATCCTTTTTTTCTTTTTAACCACAATATACAAGTAATGATCTTTTGACATAAGTACAATTTCTCTAAAAAAAATCCAACATTGAAATAAAAATTCTTCATTGAAATATGCATTTGCCTTTGTTTATTCAAAATGACCTGTCTCTTCATTTATAGGAATTTGTCAATAATTGTAAAATTTATCAATTAGCTCATTGTGGTTCTTATTATTTGGTATGTAAAACACATAAAACCATCAAACTAATCTCAGGGGAATTTTACCTTTGTTTGCAACTTCTATATCGAATATTTAAGAAAATTCACGTAGCCCCCAGTAAAAGACCCCAGTTGCACGATTGTCTGGCCTGTAGTAGGGATGGCCATGCTCCTAACCCAATCAACCGGAAGTAATTCAGACTTTGAATTTTGGCACTTCTTTAGTTTAGCTGTGAATCAGAAATCAATTTTGAAGAGTTACATTCACTCGTAACCCAATCGACCGGAAGTAATTCAGACTTTTAATTTTGGCACTTCTTTAGTTGAGCTGTGAATCAGAAATAATTTTGAAGAGTTACATTCACTTCTAACCCAATCGACCGGAAGTAATTCAGACTTTGAATTTTGGCACTTCTTTAGTTTAGCTGTGAATCAGAAATCAATTTTGAAGAGTTACATTCACTCCTAACCCAATCAACCGGAAGTAATTCAGACTTTTAATTTTGGCACTTCTTTAGTTTAGCTGTGAATCAGAAATCAATTTTGAAGAGTTATATTCACTCCTAACCCAATCAACCGGAAGTAATTCAGACTTTGGATTTTGGCACTTCTTTAGTTTAGCTGTGAATCAGAAATCAATTTTGAAGAGTTACATTCACTCCTAACCCAATCAACCGTAAGTAATTCAGACTTTGAATTTTTAAATCCAAAATTCGATCTTTATTTTTACCATTATTTTTAAATAACTTTTCGTTTTAGAAAGTTATAAATTATACCAAAAAAACTTAATGCTGACTGTTCGATAAAAAAAATCAGGCAAACTTTGTTTTTATAAAGTTTTAAGGTGCTTGTGAACAATAAGTATGAAAAAAATGATCTTTTAATTGTGGAGAGTCAAATAAGGGGGAGAGAACTCTAGTTTCAAGTTTCTATCTGAAAAACCACGATTTATCTAAAAATGGATTTTAACACTCTGAACTTGCAAGATATTTTATATTTAACCAGAGAAGCGGAGAGATTAATTTCAGATGCAGAAACCTGCATATGTGGCCATGACATGCGACTTCAAATGGTGGAAACAAATTTGGAAAGGACACTGCACTGGTAACTGTTTTCCAGCAAATTGCCGAATTTTACCCAGTGTAAAACTCATTTATTTCAAAAACTTTATTTCCCGTGTTTCATGTTTTTCCCTTCTTTGATAATTTATTTTAATAAATCATTTCATTTTTCAAAAATCATCAACTGTCATTTATTTCAAAAACATTTATTTTAATAAATCATTTGATTTTTCAAAAATCATCAACTGTCATTTATTTCAAAAACATTTATTTTAATAAATCATTTCATTTTTCAAAATCAAATTTTTCATTTTATTTTTCATTTATTATTAATTACAATAGTAAAATCCATTTTCAGATAAATTGTAGTTGAAACTTGAAACTAGAGTTCTCTCCCCCTTATTTGACTCTCCAAAACTAAAAGATAAAAAAAATTTCTTTCTAACCTACGGTTCACAAGCAAGTTTTAAATTATACCAAAAACCAATCACTGTTGACTATTCGTTTTACATTATTAAATTAAAAAAAAAACACCATTCATTGTTATTATTGTTCACTTTATCGATTGTTTTGGATTTAAAAAAAAACTTCTAATTCTATATTACTTCCGGTTGATTGTCTGCCCCTGTTTTCAAAATAGAAAACAAATAAATTCTGATTCAAAGCTAAACTAAAGAAGTGCCGGATTTTTTTAAGCCTTTTTTTTTTATCTGTTGACTTCAGTAATAAAAAAAATAAAAATTTTTAAATAAAAAAGCCACCAACGTTAAAATAAACTAATTAAAAATATAGGTATTTATAACGACAGCTAACAGAACAAAAAGGGGTAAAAACAAAACAAATGTGGGGTATATTTTACAATAATCCGCAGAGTTGCTAACGGGGTCCAAAAAACGAACGAGAACGGGGTAAAAAAATAAGTATGCAACAAGTGACGGTGACCTACGTCGAGAATAGATATTTTCCTACTTACCTATGAAATTTGTTTGTATTTTTACGTACTATAAATGGGTTTTTATTAGATGTAAAAAAAAACTTCTTGTTTTTTTTTTACACCGGTTTTTACTAAAAACAAAATGGCGTCTTGGCCTTACCTCCTTACCCCCCCCCCCCCATCGCCATTTTTTCTGTGCCATGTTCGTGTGACAAAAATATTGATTTCTAATAAATAGCAGTTGGAACGGTTTAAAAATACAAACAAATGTCACAGATAAGTTGGAAAATAACTTTTATCGGCTACAGTTAATTTTATTTGTTGTATATTTGTTTTTTGAGCGTTTTCACTCTGCGGATTATTGTAAAAGATACCCAAATGTGCAACAAATAAATGTTACCAAAGGCAAGTTAAGTTACTCATCTACCTACCTGGATAATTTTATTTGTGTTTTAACTTATTTTAAAGGGTGGTTTTCTTGTTCAAAACAGTCGGTGTTGACGGCTCGAAATGAAATTCAAAATGGAGGCTCGTCCATGGCCAGGACTTGAAAATCGATAAAAAAAATTCGAAAACTAAGCAATACACTGATAGAAACTGACATTTTCGCATGATTGTTGACATTTATTGTATGCGTTTCTATCAGTGTATTGTTTAGTTGAGTAACTTAACTTGCTAGCATTTGTTTCTTCGCAACTTTTTTCGTTCTGTTGATTGTAGTAAAAGATTCGGTGCTTATGCTTATCAACCCTGACATGTTAGACCGCTCTTAAAAATAAAATAGCTAAAGAAATGTATAAACTTTGTTAGGTACGTGCAAAATCAATGGCCGATTCACAAAATGAAAAAACATTTTGACCCCCCTCCCTTCACTTAAAAATACACTAAATTTCAGGAAATCAACCAATTTTAATGAAATTTTCAATATTTATTAATCAACAATCACGGAATATAATGAAACTATTATTTTTTTTTAAATCTTAGTGAAAATGTATTATTTTTTTAAAAGAAAATACACCTTTACTAAAGTTATATTTTTATATATTAATAAAAAAAAATGCATGCTTTTTAAAATGTTGTTTATGTAAATAAAGCAGCGTAGATGTTAACAATTAAAAATATTTTTCAAAATATTTCGTATATATTACGAAAAAGGCCAGTAAATACCGTGTTAATAAAATCACTATAACTCGAAGAAAAATTAATTTTTGGAATTAGCGATATTATTATTGAATAAAGCATTGTTTAATCAATATTTTCACCAAAAAAAATAATATAATTGAAAAAAATATTTCATGTGATTTTAATGAATAAAGTTTCTGGGAAAATAAAAAATGCGACATAATTATATTTCCCTTTCATACATGAACGTGGCATCATCAGCGCAATAAATCTTTTTTATAATCTTGAAAATAAACCAAAAATTGACAAATTTGAGACCCAGGAACTTAACTAAAAAAAGAATTTTTTAAATTGGATAATTTCTACTAACGATTGACTTGGGGACGTATGGTAGGCCAGTTGTGTAATAAACAGGCGGGATTAGTTCACAAACCACTCCCCTCCCCCCATACCGTCCTCAAAATTTTATTTTTAGAGATTCAACAGTTTCGTTAATTTCACAATTTCGTCAATTATTTGGAAAGATAAAACTTAAGTTTGTCTTTGTTTTGTCATTTTTTCATTAATAAATATTATTTAAAAAGTTTAAAACAATTATTTATTAATAAATAAATAGGATTCAAATGCGACATTTTCTTTCAAAATTGAATTCTATTTATTTATTAATAAATAATTTTTAATGTATTAACTTTTTTTTCAATGAATATTGTCAGTGTAGTCATTGACTTTAATTTACTTTTTCACACTTAAAATTAAAAAATACTCTTGGCTTTATTTTAAAAGAATTAATGTAATTTATCGTTACGACACATTTTAAATTAAATTAAAATTCTTAAAGAATAAATCGAGTAATGTAATTGTTCAAGATTTTAATCAATCATCATGTAAAATTAATTAATAACATTGACGCAGTTACTGCACGCCTGTCCTGTGCAGTTCTAGGAGGTCCACCCTCCCAGGCTCCGCCTCCCCTCTTTGGGGAGGAGTAAGTTTATTGCTTACTGTCTGAGGCGCCCCTACCGGGGAATGCCGACGGGGCTGCCCAGGCAATTTTTAAATGGCCAGAGTGCTCACCTCTCGAGCGCTGGCTTTTAACCCCACTTGCTCGACCCGATCTTGGGTCACATCTTACTTGTGGGAGTAAGATAAAACTGGCCTTGTGCCTAACTCTGCGAGGAGTAAATAAACATTGACGCAGTTCTTGGCCTTTTGGCTACGATCAAAGTGTAGTATCTGTTCCGATGGATACTGCACGCCTGTCCTGTGCAGTTCTAGGAGGTCCACCCTCCCAGGCTTCGCCTCCCCTCTTTGGGGAAGAGTAAGTTTATTGCTTACTGTCTGAGGCGCCCCTACCGGGGAATGCCGACGGGGCTGCCCAGGCAATTTTTAAATGGCCAGAGTGCTCACCTCTCGAGCGCTGGCTTTTAACCCCACTTGCTCGACCCGATCTTGGGTCACATCTTACTTGTGGGAGTAAGATAAAACTGGCCTTGTGCCTAACTCTGCGAGGAGTAAATAAACATTGACGCAGTTCGTAACGTAAAAATAAAAACTATTAAGGCAGTTTGAGCCTTCCATACTTTGAGATTTTGTAGCGTAGGGTCTGTTTACATTTACATTTGAGCTAACTTTCACTTTTTTTTTTTTGATAATTAAACTATTTTTAGTAAAAAAAAAAAAATAGGTAAATTATTGTGTAATTCACTCTCTTAAGACTTTAATTTAATAATTATCTTTGAAACAGTTCCAGAAAACTTATATTTATTTTTCCAACGATTTTTAAACATGTTTTATTGGATCTTCACTTTTAACGGATTTTTCTCTTTTTTGATAACATTTTGCATTCTAATTTTTTTTGTTATCGCGTAAATATACATTTGTTTCTTTTTAGATATTAACTTAATGCTTCTATCTTTCGAACACAATCAAAAGTTAAACGAAAACTACTTTTAAAAATTAAGAAGAGACACTGTGGTCAAGAACGATAACTCATATTTTCACAAGTCTCCATTGTTTACAAAAATGTCAAAATGTACGTAAAATTATTTTTTTTTTTTCTTATAATTTAATAAATACTGGATGAATTTGCGTATTTTTTCTGCACAATCTTATTTTCAGCGTAAGTACATAATAAAGTTTATACATTCTTTAAATATTTCAATGTCAGGGTTGATATGCACAAGCACCAAAGATTCACGGGTTTTAACTGATTTTAAAGCGTTTTTTGTTTTATAAAAACAAACCTGGTGTCCATTTGTTCAGTTAGAACGGGAAAAATGACTGTTCATGAGCACGGAGATTCTTGATAATTGGTGAAAAATCGAAAAACAAACAAAATAGTGTTAGAAACGCATCCAATAAATGTCACCAATCGTGGGAAAATGTAATGTTCTAACAGTATTTTGCTTAATTTTCGTTTTTTGAGCGATTATCGAAACTCTAATTTCAGCCACTTTTTCCCGTTCTAACTGAACAAGTGGACACCAGGTTTCTAATGTTAATTACAAGTGCCTGTTCATGTTACATGCCTGCTAATTTTACACCGAAAAAAAAAAAAAGTTGGTCCATAAGAACAACACATGCAACATGGTCAAAACTGATCCCCCCTCCTAAAATGTAAAATATTTGAAATTTTTTTTCCAAAAACCCCGAAATTCTCTAGCAGCCTGATAGGTAAGTGTACACCGAAAAAAGAAAAAAAAATGGTCAGTAAAAAGTTGTGAAGAACGGACTATGGTAAAAGACGAACAAGACTGATCCCCCGTCTTAAAATGTAAATTTTTTTTTTTTTAATTTCCAAAAACCCCGGAATTCTCTCGCGACATGATAGGTAATTGTAAGCAGAAGAATAATTTTAAAAATTTGAGATGGTCAAAAAGAGGGGGGTCAGTCTACGTTGAATTAACATTGGAAACTGATCCCCCCTCCTAAAATGTAAAATATTTGAACAAAATTTCCAAAAACCCCAGAATTCTCTAGCAGCCTGATAGGTAATTGTACACCGAAAAAAGAAGAAAAAAAATGGTCAGTAAAAAGTTGTGAAAAACGGACTGTGGTAAAAGACGAACATGTGCCAACAAAGTTTATACATTTCTTTAAATATTTTAATGTTGTGGAAAAGATTTTTAATTTAAAAAAAATATTTTTACGTTGGTGTTTGAATTATTTTGGTGGGCTTTTGTCTGTGTTTGAATTATTTTGGTGGGCTTTTGTCCATGTTTGAATTATTTTGGTGGGCTTTTGTCTGTGTTTGAATTATTTTGGTGGGCTTTTGTCCATGTTTGAATTATTTTGGTGGACTTTTGTCTGTGTTTGAATTATTTTGGTGGGCTTTTGTCTGTGTTTGAATTATTTTGGTGGGCTTTTGTCCATGTTTGAATTATTTTGGTGGGCTTTTGTCTGTGTTTGAATTATTTTGGTGGGCTTTTGTCCATGTTTGAATTATTTTGGTGGGTTTTTGTCTGTGTTTGAATTATTTTGGTGGGCTTTTGTCCATGTTTGAATTATTTTGGTGGGCTTTTGTCTGTGTTTGAATTATTTTGGTGGGCTTTTGTCCATGTTTGAATTATTTTGGTGGGCTTTTGTCCATGTTTGAATTATTTTGGTGGGCTTTTGTCCATGTTTGAATTATTTTGGTGGGCTTTTGTCCGCACACCAAAAAAAAAAAAATACCCCTGAAAAGACAGAAACGATGCCCGGCCAAACGGTACAGGAATCGTTAAAAATCAATTTATAGTCTAAGGAACGATTTAAAAACAATTTCCGCTGAAATCTCTCATTTCTAAACTAAGAACTTACCCCCCCCCCCTCGGTGGATTAAAAAAAATGAAATATGGGACACTACTTTGCAATTTAACGTTAAATTATCCCCCATTTCCGGGCCATTCTAGGTTTTTAGAGCAGTTAATTTTTTATCACTAACCCTAAGTTCTAGTGGCAAGGTCATAAGGTGCTGGTGTATTTGAGAAGTACCAAATTTCTGCCCTCGAAAATCTCGCTCATACGCTCCTATTCCGAATTCGTGGCCATCAATAGACTTCCTTCTCCTGCTGCACTAAAACCACACGTAATCGCCTAATAAAGTAAACCCCCTCACACACAAACAAAAAAAAAAAACACTCCTAGAGTAAAATAAATAAGCTGTCCTAAAACGCTAGAATGTCCCGAAAATGGGGGGGGGGGGTCGTTTTATGTTAAATTTATATGCGAATTAGACCACCATTCTAAATTCTTTCTTACCGCTAAGTTTTTCAGGGTGACACGAAAGCGCCTAAAAAGGTAGAATCTCATTTTTTAAGGGGGTGATTTAGCTGAGCGCGTAATCTAGAATAATAGAAATCGTTTTGTTTTTGTAAAGAAAATTAAAATATTAAAAAACCGATGCGGCCTCTATTCCGAAGCTCCGCAGATATGTAATACTTCAAGATGAGTTTTAAATATCCTCTTAAAATCGGCATAAGACGAGTTCTAGTGTCATTTTAAAATTTGGCCCAAATATTTTTCTTTCAGTAATCAATGTTTTTCTTTTTTTGTTTTAAAAGATATTTTAAAAGTTGTAATCAAACTTAATAATTCAAAAATAAAAGGTAAGAATAATATACGGTGCTCTTATCGATCCTGAACCAGTTTTCGTGACGTTCGACTCGGAAGCGTTCGGCTGTTCTACGCAAACGCCCGAGAGTTGACGAGCCGATTTGTACCAGACTACAATTTTTGCTTGTTTTTTTTTTTAGGGTTAGTGTTAGGAATTTTTTAAAGAAACAACAAAGAAAATTAAACATATTTACATGAATTTTTTTTAAAGAAACAGGAAAAAAACATAGCGAGGTTACTGTTATAAAATGAATACTGTATTTTTATTTACAAAGAATTCTTTGAACAAAAAAGAAAAAAAAAGAAAAAAAAACGTACCAAAATTACTTTTATCACGACATATTTTTTTTATTTTATTATTTATTTTTACTTGCTCGCGATGATACTGCAGTGCAAAGCTGTTCGTAATTCATTTTGGGTTTATTTCCTTCTTGACAAAAAAATCTGTCTTCGAAAGCACTTATTTTCACTTTGTTACAAAGTTATCGGCTGCTCGCTGCTTCGGCTCGTCAACACTCGGCCGTTTGCGTAGGACAGCCGAACAATTCCGAGTCGAACGTCACGAAAGATGGTTCAGGATCGATAAAAGGACCTAATATACAATCAATATTTACATCAACGAAATTACAAATAAAATATAACATGAGTTGGAGAGGGTGAGTCTATATATTGGAATAAATGTGTGTCTGTCTGTTCTTACCTGTTCAGGAGGACAACGAAGAAATCCCTTTTTTCTGATGGCCGGACGCCGTTGTAAAGTCACGGACGGAAAAGGTTTCTCATGGCGACGCTCCATTATTGTAAATTATCCCCAGACTTTTTTTTTTTGTAAACGTCTTTTCACGCAAGAAAATGACATAAATAGAAATTTAAAAAAAAAAAAAAAAAAAACAGGTAAAAAAGTTGCCACTTTTTAGTTGCATAAAAAACGCGAAGTCACATTTTTCTTTTTTACTCAATAAAATCGTAAAACGAAATGGCAAATTTTTTTGTTTTGTCCCCCACCTAAAAATGGGATGATTATTGACAGTTTGGCAATAGCGACAATCAAATTAAACCCGACGGCGCATGAAGCGCTTCATTATCTCGTCCGATTTGTCGAGTATTTCTCCCTTCATGAAAGTGGCTTACATTGTAAACTAGAAATGCGACCACAAAGAAAGAAAAAGAAGGCGATAATTAGAGAAGAGAAAGAAAGAAAGAACATGGCACGTGGACATATCAAAAGGATTGTCCCCACCCCAACCTATCGGCGAGTGACGACGTAAATAAAAAGAATAAAGAACTTTTTTTTTAAATGTCATTAACAGTTTCATTGCAAATCGGTTGACAACAGAGTTATCCCGCCAAGATTTTAAAAAAAAATCAATTTTATTTCTGTATCTGTGAGGCATAAAAAAAAAAAGTTACTTTTCTCTCAAAAGAATTATGTCGCTGGGGGTGAAGGGGGTCGACTCTTCAAGGAAAAAGTGCAAATTTGCGAAAACTGCAGAATTTGGGCGCATCTAAGACACACATTTATCGATGCTTCTGAACATAACACCCCCCCCCCCCGGTTAAAATAAGTAAATTGAACTGCAATTATCGTTTATGTAGACTTGTTAATTGTATAAACAAGTAGTATTCCAAATTTTAGTGAAACTCCTATTTATCTACGTCCCACAAAGTAGAATGTGACACAAGGTCGGAAAGTGGGAATTTGTACTCTAGAGGAAGAGTACGGAGTTTCTTTAAAAATTGCCTGGGCAGGGCGCCTCAGACAGTAAGCAATAAACTTACTCCTCCCCAAAGAGGGGAGGCAAAGCCTGGGAGGGGTTTAACCTCCCATAACTGCACAGGACAGTGGGAACAGATACTACACTTTGATCTTAGCCAAAAGACCAAGGAAGCATCCGAAACTCAACCTTTTCAAAGATGAGTTTGTTTGAAGTAGCAGCGACAGTGAATATTATTATTACGTATCAACTCTTGATTGGATAAAAACTCAAATCAGCACTTTCTTTTGACCAATAACAATACAATAAATATTCAATGCCGGAAACTCGCGCGTACTATAAAACACAAACAAGCTTACTCTCTCTTTTTCCGCTTTTCTTCAGAGACAACAGACATCTGCCTACCCATTTTGGGGAGCGAAAGGCCCCTTGGCAAGCAGCACACACAATGAAAGACTTTCACAAACTACTAAACACAACACCAGCATATATACACTGTGAATCGAACAGTCTTGCATACAAGTTAGTACACACACTTTCTAACTAGCAAGACAAGGGCACGCTAATACACACACACACCTTCATGCGTATTCACATTTACACACATGTAAACGTCACCAGCCGAAATGAACATATCTGCTGAATGCCTTCTTAACAACACAAGGCAACAACCAAAACAAACATGTATACTCAATTTCTCCTTACACAAAAAACAACTCTTCTTTCACAAGAACGTTCTTGAGACTCTCTGAACTTTTGTATTCTATGAACTCTTAATCTTTCGTTGGCTTAACAAGTTGTCAATAAATATTAATTATTTTTTTGTGTGGATAAATTTTGTCATTTTTCTTTTGATATTGCCTTTCTCTCTACAAGTTTGTAAAAAGGTAGGTATTTTGATTGCCTTATGAAAACGAAGCCGACCACCATCTGAATTATGAGGCGAAGCATTTACGACCACCACTCCGGATTTAGTTTCACTGTTATCATGTTTTCATCGTCGTCCTCATCATCAACAAATAAAATGCATCGACATTGAAGGTGAAGAAGATACATACAAGAAATTATCTCGGAAAGTTCAAACAAAGTGAAAATCCGAAATATAAAACAAACTATTTTTGTATTTTCTTAAACTTGGAATAATACTTGAGTAACCTGTCTATAAAATATATTTAAAGTCGTATCTACATTTTTAGCAGGGATTTTATGTCAAGGGTCACCCATTTTGGTACTTGTAAGGAATAAGCACCCAGAGAAATTCAGAGGAGTTAATCCCGGAATTGATCAAAGTAGTTTACAGTTAGTTCAAAAGCCGTGACAAAAATGTAAAAAGGCAGACGACACTAATCATGTGATGGGTTAGAGTTAAAAATAAATAAATTTGCCCCTCAAAAAAAAAAGTTGAAAAAAACTTCCTTAAAAAAAAGGGGGTGACTGACCACTTCTGACTCAGGATTTTCCATCAAAATACTGAAATCCTTTGGGTACCAAAAGTACCGAAAGTACTGAATCCTCTGGGTACCAAAAGTACCGAAAGTACTGAATCCTCTGGGTACCAAAAGTACCGAAAGTACTGAAATCCTCTGGGTACCAAAAGAACCGAAAGTACTGAAATCCTCTGGGTACCAAAAGAACCGAAAGTACTGAAATCCTCTGGGTACCAAAAGAACCGAAAGTACTGAAATCCTCTGGGTACCAAAAGAACCGAAAATACTGAAATCCTCTGGGTACCAAAAGAACCGAAAGTACTGAAATCCTCTGGGTACCAAAAGTACCGAAAGTACTGAAATCCTCTGGGTACCAAAAGAACCGAAAGTACTGAAATCCTCTGGGTACCAAAAGAACCGAAAGTACTGAAATCCTCTGGGTACCAAAAGAACCGAAAGTACTGAAATCCTCTGGGTACCAAAAGAACCGAAAGTACTGAAATCCTCTGGGTACCAAAAGAACCGAAAGTACTGAAATCCTCTGGGTACCAAAAGAACCGAAAATACTGAAATCCTCTGGGTACCAAAAGAACCGAAAGTACTGAAATCCTCTGGGTACCAAAAGTACCGAAAGTACTGAAATCCTCTGGGTACCAAAAGAACCGAAAGTACTGAAATCCTCTGGGTACCAAAAGAACCGAAAGTACTGAAATCCTCTGGGTACCAAAAGTACCGAAAGTACTGAAATCCTCTGGGTACCAAAAGAACCGAAAATACTGAAATCCTCTGGGTACCAAAAGTACCGAAAGTACTGAATCCTCTGGGTACCAAAAGAACCGAAAGTACTGAATCCTCTGGGTACCAAAAGTACCGAAAGTACTGAATCCTCTGGGTATCAAAAGTACCGAAAGTACTGAATCCTCTGGGTACCAAAAGAACCGAAAGTACTGAATCCTCTGGGTACCATTTCTTACAACTATTTCCATTTTTCTAAGGTTTAAATTTTCATACGACAGTGGCGCCTTCAAAAATGATTGTTTTCTTTTGAAAATGGATGGGCCTTAACTTTTGCCTTTAGCCTTCAAGTCAAAATTTACTTTCTGTTCAACAGTTTAAAGATTTCAACAATATTTTCGAAATAGAAAAAGTAAATTCTAATGTAGATCCTTTCTATCAGGTCCCTTTTCCAACATTAGGGGTCTACGTTCCACCCTTCCAGAGTTGAAATTTATTTACAGGAGACCAAACCGGACGTGTTGTTTCTGTGCGAAACTGGCATTGGCCCACTTTCTCTGGATGACTTCATGATCCCGGGTTATTCGAACATGATCCCCAACACTGTCATGGCCGATATCAGAAACGATTTCCAAATAAGACCCTGATTCCCCCTATATGTGTTGCCCTTGCTCCCAGCACTGCCTTCACTTGCTCTTTATCGTCCCCTCACCGATGATGTTACTATTATTTGTAGCAGTTTCTAACAAGCCGCCATATTGTTTAAATATCAATGACTTCTTAGCTGCCTGCTGATTGGTTCAAGCAATCTACTTCCTCCTTGGCTTGACCAATCAGTGGCCTTCTCTTAGAGGGTTAGCATAGAGTGAACTTGATAGAACGCAAACACACATAATTGCTTACATGTGAACTGACTTTCACACCGGTGTAAAGACACGCATACTTGCATAAACTTATGGACGCGTCCTGACACCGTAACCGGTGTACAAACATGCAATATCATAGAACAATTCTCTTTTCGCAACTGGGGAATTATAATAACGGGAAATTTGTTTACTTTTGTCTCCGTCCATACTCTTTTCTTTTTGTTCACGTACTAACGAAGACGAATCAATAAAGTTGTTATTAAGTGTTATAATCAGAGTTTGTCAATTCCATCTTACATATTCAGCAAATTTCTGACAAAATTGACCAGATCCTGACTGATCACCTTTCTGCTAGCATTCATGTCTGTAGTGACTTCAATTTATTTATCGACCTCCCACAGCGGTAAGATGTGACCCAAGGTTGGGTCGGGAAAGTAGGATTTGATAAACCAGCGCCCGAGAAGGTCAGCACTCTGGCCATTAAAAATTGCCTGGGCATTCCCCGGTAGGTGCGCCTCAGGCAGTAAGCAATAAACTTACTCCTCCCCAAAGAGGGGAGGCTAAGCCTGGGAGGGTGCACCTCCTAGAACTGCACAGCACAGGCGTGCAGTATCCATCAGAACAGATACTATACTTTGATCTTGGCCAAAAAGGCCAAGAAATCTCTGTGGTGACTTCAATGTTCAAACTGTTGAGTGGTTAATCCACTCAAACAAAACCGATAATAAAGGAAGGTTTTGTCACGATTTTCCCCTTGCATATGAGCTTACCCAAATTATTAACAAGCCCACACGTGTACCCTATGAGGATGGACAGTTTGCAAGCTTACTTGATGTTTCAAATCACCTTGAACAGTACAAATCTACTGTCCTGTCTCCATTGGGATCCTCTGATCACTCAAAAACAAAACTCAGTAATTCCTCTGATGTCCCTTTTCCATCACAGAGTTTTCCAATACTTAATAGCTGATTATGGCAGCTTAAGTTCCTTAATATCCTAAATTATTTTAAAAACAATTTTCAAAAAGAATGTGTCCTGTTAGATCTGATTGAATAATCATTGGTATTGAGACCCTAACCCTAAATTATTTTGAAAACAATTTTCAAAAAGAATGTGTCCTGTTAGATCTGATTGAATAATCATTGGTATTGAGACCCTAACCCTAAATTATTTTTAAAACAATTTTCAAAAAGAATGTGTCCTGTTAGATCTGATTGAATAATCATTGGTATTGAGACCCTAACCCTAAATTATTTTAAAAACAATTTTCAAAAAGAATGTGTCCTGTTAGATCTGATTGAATAATCATTGGTATTGAGACCCTAACCCTAAATTATTTTAAAAACAATTTTCAAAAAGAATGTGTCCTGTTAGATCTGATTGAATAATCATTGGTATTGAGACCCTAACCCTAAATTATTTTAAAAACAATTTTCAAAAAGAATGTGTCCTGTTAGATCTGATTGAATAATCATTGGTATTGAGACCCTAACCCTAAATTATTTTAAAAACAATTTTCAAAAAGAATGTGTCCTGTTAGATCTGATTGAATAATCATTGGTATTGAGACCCTAACCCTAAATTATTTTAAAAACAATTTTCAAAAAGAATGTGTCCTGTTAGATCTGATTGAATAATCATTGGTATTGAGACCCTAACCCTAAATTATTTTAAAAACAATTTTCAAAAAGAATGTGTCCTGTTAGATCTGATTGAATAATCATTGGTATTGAGACCCTAACCCTAAATTATTTTAAAAACAATTTTCAAAAAGAATGTGTCCTGTTAGATCTGATTGAATAATCATTGGTATTGAGACCCTAACCCTAAATTATTTTAAAAACAATTTTCAAAAAGAACGTGTCCTGTTAGATCTGATTGAATAATCATTGGTATTGAGACCCTAACCCTAAATTATTTTAAAAACAATTTTCAAAAAGAATGTGTCCTGTTAGATCTGATTGAATAATCATTGGTATTGAGACCCTAACCCTAAATTATTTTAAAAACAATTTTCAAAAAGAATGTGTCCTGTTAGATCTGATTGAATAATCATTGGTATTGAGACCCTAACCCTAAATTATTTTAAAAACAATTTTCAAAAAGAATGTGTCCTGTTAGATCTGATTGAATAATCATTGGTATTGAGACCCTAACCCTAAATTATTTTAAAAACAATTTTCAAAAAGAATGTGTCCTGTTAGATCTGATTGAATAATCATTGGTATTGAGACCCTAACCCTAAATTATTTTAAAAACAATTTTCAAAAAGAATGTGTCCTGTTAGATCTGATTGAATAATCATTGGTATTGAGACCCTAACCCTAAATTATTTTAAAAACAATTTTCAAAAAGAACGTGTCCTGTTAGATCTGATTGAATAATCATTGGTATTGAGACCCTAACCCTAAATTATTTTAAAAACAATTTTCAAAAAGAATGTGTCCTGTTAGATCTGATTGAATAATCATTGGTATTGAGACCCTAACCCTAAATTATTTTAAAAACAATTTTCAAAAAGAATGTGTCCTGTTAGATCTGATTGAATAATCATTGGTATTGAGACCCTAACCCTAAATTATTTTAAAAACAATTTTCAAAAAGAATGTGTCCTGTTAGATCTGATTGAATAATCATTGGTATTGAGACCCTAACCCTAAATTATTTTAAAAACAATTTTCAAAAAGAATGTGTCCTGTTAGATCTGATTGAATAATCATTGGTATTGAGACCCTAACCCTAAATTATTTTAAAAACAATTTTCAAAAAGAATGTGTCCTGTTAGATCTGATTGAATAATCATTGGTATTGAGACCCTAACCCTAAATTATTTTAAAAACAATTTTCAAAAAGAATGTGTCCTGTTAGATCTGATTGAATAATCATTGGTATTGAGACCCTAACCCTAAATTATTTTAAAAACAATTTTCAAAAAGAATGTGTCCTGTTAGATCTGATTGAATAATCATTGGTATTGAGACCCTAACCCTAAATTATTTTAAAAACAATTTTCAAAAAGAATGTGTCCTGTTAGATCTGATTGAATAATCATTGGTATTGAGACCCTAACCCTAAATTATTTTAAAAACAATTTTCAAAAAGAATGTGTCCTGTTAGATCTGATTGAATAATCATTGGTATTGAGACCCTAACCCTAAATTATTTTTAAAACAATTTTCAAAAAGAATGTGTCCTGTTAGATCTGATTGAATAATCATTGGTATTGAGACCCTAACCCTAAATTATTTTAAAAACAATTTTCAAAAAGAATGTGTCCTGTTAGATCTGATTGAATAATCATTGGTATTGAGACCCTAACCCTAAATTATTTTAAAAACAATTTTCAAAAAGAATGTGTCCTGTTAGATCTGATTGAATAATCATTGGTATTGAGACCCTAACCCTAAATTATTTTAAAAACAATTTTCAAAAAGAATGTGTCCTGTTAGATCTGATTGAATAATCATTGGTATTGAGACCCTAACCCTAAATTATTTTAAAAACAATTTTCAAAAAGAATGTGTCCTGTTAGATCTGATTGAATAATCATTGGTATTGAGACCCTAACCCTAAATTATTTTAAAAACAATTTTCAAAAAGAATGTGTCCTGTTAGATCTGATTGAATAATCATTGGTATTGAGACCCTAACCCTAAATTATTTTAAAAACAATTTTCAAAAAGAATGTGTCCTGTTAGATCTGATTGAATAATCATTGGTATTGAGACCCTAACCCTAAATTATTTTAAAAACAATTTTCAAAAAGAACGTGTCCTGTTAGATCTGATTGAATAATCATTGGTATTGAGACCCTAACCCTAAATTATTTTAAAAACAATTTTCAAAAAGAATGTGTCCTGTTAGATCTGATTGAATAATCATTGGTATTGAGACCCTAACCCTAAATTATTTTAAAAACAATTTTCAAAAAGAATGTGTCCTGTTAGATCTGATTGAATAATCATTGGTATTGAGACCCTAACCCTAAATTATTTTAAAAACAATTTTCAAAAAGAATGTGTCCTGTTAGATCTGATTGAATAATCATTGGTATTGAGACCCTAACCCTAAATTATTTTAAAAACAATTTTCAAAAAGAATGTGTCCTGTTAGATCTGATTGAATAATCATTGGTATTGAGACCCTAACCCTAAATTATTTTAAAAACAATTTTCAAAAAGAATGTGTCCTGTTAGATCTGATTGAATAATCATTGGTATTGAGACCCTAACCCTAAATTATTTTAAAAACAATTTTCAAAAAGAATGTGTCCTGTTAGATCTGATTGAATAATCATTGGTATTGAGACCCTAACCCTAAATTATTTTAAAAACAATTTTCAAAAAGAATGTGTCCTGTTAGATCTGATTGAATAATCATTGGTATTGAGACCCTAACCCTAAATTATTTTAAAAACAATTTTCAAAAAGAATGTGTCCTGTTAGATCTGATTGAATAATCATTGGTATTGAGACCCTAACCCTAAATTATTTTAAAAACAATTTTCAAAAAGAATGTGTCCTGTTAGATCTGATTGAATAATCATTGGTATTGAGACCCTAACCCTAAATTATTTTAAAAACAATTTTCAAAAAGAATGTGTCCTGTTAGATCTGATTGAATAATCATTGGTATTGAGACCCTAACCCTAAATTATTTTAAAAACAATTTTCAAAAAGAATGTGTCCTGTTAGATCTGATTGAATAATCATTGGTATTGAGACCCTAACCCTAAATTATTTTAAAAACAATTGTCAAAAAGAATGTGTCCTGTTAGATCTGATTGAATAATCATTGGTATTGAGACCCTAACCCTAAATTATTTTAAAAACAATTTTCAAAAAGAATGTGTCCTGTTAGATCTGATTGAATAATCATTGGTATTGAGACCCTAACCCTAAATTATTTTAAAAACAATTTTCAAAAAGAATGTGTCCTGTTAGATCTGATTGAATAATCATTGGTATTGAGACCCTAACCCTAAATTATTTTAAAAACAATTTTCAAAAAGAATGTGTCCTGTTAGATCTGATTGAATAATCATTGGTATTGAGACCCTAACCCTAAATTATTTTAAAAACAATTTTCAAAAAGAATGTGTCCTGTTAGATCTGATTGAATAATCATTGGTATTGAGACCCTAACCCTAAATTATTTTAAAAACAATTTTCAAAAAGAATGTGTCCTGTTAGATCTGATTGAATAATCATTGGTATTGAGACCCTAACCCTAAATTATTTTAAAAACAATTTTCAAAAAGAATGTGTCCTGTTAGATCTGATTGAATAATCATTGGTATTGAGACCCTAACCCTAAATTATTTTAAAAACAATTTTCAAAAAGAATGTGTCCTGTTAGATCTGATTGAATAATCATTGGGATTAAGACCCTAGCCTTAAATTATTTTGAAAACAATTGTCAAAAAGAACGTGTCCTGTAAGATCTGATTGGATAAACATTGGTATTAAGACCCTAGCCCTAAATTATTTTGTAAACAATTTTCAAAAAGAACGTGTCCTGTTATATCAGATTGGATAATCATTGGTATTAAGACCCTAACCCTAGCACTAAATTATTTTGAAAACAATTTTCAAAAAGAATGTATCCTGTTATATCTGATTAGATAATAAATTGTATCAAGACCCTAACCCTAGCTATAAATTATTTTGAAAACAATTTTCACAAAGAATGTGTCCTGTTATATCTGATTGGATAATCATTGGTATTAAGACCCTAACCGTAAATTATTTTGAAAACAATTTTCAAAAAGAATGTGTCCTGTTATATCTTATTGGATAATCATTGGTATTAAGACCCGAACCCTAAATTATTTTGAAAACAATTTTCAAAAAGAATGTGTCCTGTTATATCTTATTGGATAATCATTGGTATTAAGACCCTTACCCTAACCGTAAATTATTTTGAAAACAATTTTCAAAAAGAATGTGTCCTGTTATATCTGATTGGATAATCATTGGTATTAAGACCCTTACCCTATCCGTAAATTATTTTGAAAACAATTTTCAAAAAGAATGTGTCCTGTTATATCTTATTGGATAATCATTGGTATTAAGACCCTAACCCTAACCCTAAATTATTTTGAAAACAATTTTCAAAAAGAACGTGTCCTGTTATATCTGATTGGATAATCATTGGTATTAAGACCCTAACCGTAAATTATTTTGAAAACAATTTTCAAAATAAATGTGTCCTGTTATATCTTATTGGATAATCATTGGTATTAAGACCCTAACCGTAAATTATTTTGAAAACAATTTTCAAAAAGAATGTGTCCTGTTATATCTTATTGGATAATCATTGGTATTAAGACCCTAACCCTAACCGTAAATTATTTTGAAAACAATTTTCAAAAAGAATGTGTCCTGTTATATCTTATTGGATAATCATTGGTATTAAGACCCTAACCCTAAATTATTTTGAAAACAATTTTCAAAAAGAATGTGTCCTGTTATATCTTATTGGATAATCATTGGTATTAAGACCCTAACCCTAACCGTAAATTATTTTGAAAACAATTTTCAAATAGAATGTGTCCTGTTATATCTTATTGGATAATCATTGGTATTAAGACCCTTACCCTAAATTATTTTGAAAACAATTTTCAAAAAGAATGTGTCCTGTTATATCTTATTGGATAATCATTGGTATTAAGACCCTTACCCTAAATTATTTTGAAAACAATTTTCAAAAAGAATGTGTCCTGTTATATCTTATTGGATAATCATTGGTATTAAGACCCTTACCCTAAATTATTTTGAAAACAATTTTCAAAAAGAATGTGTCCTGTTATATCTTATTGGATAATCATTGGTATTAAGACCCTTACCCTAAATTATTTTGAAAACAATTTTCAAAAAGAATGTGTCCTGTTATATCTTATTGGATAATCATTGGTATTAAGACCCTAACCCTAACCCTAAATTATTTTGAAAACAATTTTCAAAAAGAACGTGTCCTGTTATATCTGATTGGATAATCATTGGTATTAAGACCCTAACCGTAAATTATTTTGAAAACAATTTTCAAAAAGAATGTGTCCTGTTATATCTTATTGGATAATCATTGGTATTAAGACCCTAACCGTAAATTATTTTGAAAACAATTTTCAAAAAGAATGTGTCCTGTTATATCTTATTGGATAATCATTGGTATTAAGACCCTAACCCTAACCGTAAATTATTTTGAAAACAATTTTCAAAAAGAATGTGTCCTGTTATATCTTATTGGATAATCATTGGTATTAAGACCCTAACCCTAAATTATTTTGAAAACAATTTTCAAAAAGAATGTGTCCTGTTATATCTTATTGGATAATCATTGGTATTAAGACCCTAACCCTAACCGTAAATTATTTTGAAAACAATTTTCAAATAGAATGTGTCCTGTTATATCTTATTGGATAATCATTGGTATTAAGACCCTAACCCTAAATTATTTTGAAAACAATTTTCAAAAAGAATGTGTCCTGTTATATCTTATTGGATAATCATTGGTATTAAGACCCTTACCCTAAATTATTTTGAAAACAATTTTCAAAAAGAATGTGTCCTGTTATATCTTATTGGATAATCATTGGTATTAAGACCCTTACCCTAAATTATTTTGAAAACAATTTTCAAAAAGAATGTGTCCTGTTATATCTTATTGGATAATCATTGGTATTAAGACCCTAACCCTAAATTATTTTGAAAACAATTTTCAAAAAGAATGTGTCCTGTTATATCTTATTGGATAATCATTGGTATTAAGACCCTTACCCTAAATTATTTTGAAAACAATTTTCAAAAAGAATGTGTCCTGTTATATCTTATTGGATAATCATTGGTATTAAGACCCTAACCCTAAATTATTTTGAAAACAATTTTCAAAAAGAATGTGTCCTGTTATATCTTATTGGATAATCATTGGTATTAAGACCCTAACCCTAACCGTAAATTATTTTGAAAACAATTTTCAAAAAGAATGTGTCCTGTTATATCTTATTGGATAATCATTGGTATTAAGACCCTTACCCTAACCGTAAATTATTTTGAAAACAATTTTCAAAAAGAATGTGTCCTGTTATATCTTATTGGATAATCATTGGTATTAAGACCCTAACCCTAACCCTAAATTATTTTGAAAACAATTTTCAAATAGAATGTGTCCTGTTATATCTTATTGGATAATCATTGGTATTAAGACCCTTACCCTAACCGTAAATTATTTTGAAAACAATTTTCAAATAGAATGTGTCCTGTTATATCTTATTGGATAATCATTGGTATTAAGACCCTTACCCTAACCGTAAATTATTTTGAAAACAATTTTCAAAAAGAATGTGTCCTGTTATATCTTATTGGATAATCATTGGTATTAAGACCCTAACCCTAAATTATTTTGAAAACAATTTTCAAAAAGAATGTGTCCTGTTATATCTTATTGGATAATCATTGGTATTAAGACCCTAACCCTAAATTATTTTGAAAACAATTTTCAAAAAGAATGTGTCCTGTTATATCTTATTGGATAATCATTGGTATTAAGACCCTTACCCTAACCGTAAATTATTTTGAAAACAATTTTCAAATAGAATGTGTCCTGTTATATCTTATTGGATAATCATTGGTATTAAGACCCTAACCGTAAATTATTTTGAAAACAATTTTCAAAAAGAATGTGTCCTGTTATATCTTATTGGATAATCATTGGTATTAAGACCCTAACCCTAAATTATTTTGAAAACAATTTTCAAAAAGAATGTGTCCTGTTATATCTTATTGGATAATCATTGGTATTAAGACCCTAACCCTAAATTATTTTGAAAACAATTTTCAAAAAGAATGTGTCCTGTTATATCTTATTGGATAATCATTGGTATTAAGACCCTTACCCTAACCGTAAATTATTTTGAAAACAATTTTCAAATAGAATGTGTCCTGTTATATCTTATTGGATAATCATTGGTATTAAGACCCTAACCGTAAATTATTTTGAAAACAATTTTCAAAAAGAATGTGTCCTGTTATATCTTATTGGATAATCATTGGTATTAAGACCCTTACCCTAACCCTAAATTATTTTGAAAACAATTTTCAAAAAGAACGTGTCCTGTTATATCTGATTGGATAATCATTGGTATTAAGACCCTAACCCTAACCCTTAATTGTTTTGAAAACAATTTTAAAAAGAATGTGTCCTGTTATATCTGATTGGATAATCATTGGTATTAAGACCCTAACCCTAACCCTAAATTATTTTGAAAACAATTTTCAAAAAGAATGTGTCCTGTTTAATCTGATTGGATAATCATTGGTATTAAGACCCTAACCCTAACCCTAAATTGTTTAGAAAACAATTTTCAAAAAGAATGTATCCTGTTATATCTGATTGGATAAACATTGATATTAAGACCCGAACCCTAAATTATTTTGAAAACAATTTTCAAAAAGAATTTGTCCTGTTATATCTGATTGGATAATCATTGGTATTAAGACCCTTACCCTAACCTTTAATTATTTTGAAAACAATTTTCAAAAAGATGTGTCCTGTAAGATCTGATTGGATAAACATTGGTATTAAGACCCTTACTCTAAATTATTTTGAAAACAATTTACAAAAAGAACGTTTCCTGTTATATCTGATTGGATAATCATTGGTATTGAGACCCTAACCCTAAATTATTTTGAAAACAATTTTCAAAAAGAATGTGTCCTGTTATATCTTATTGGATAATCATTGGTATTAAGACCCTTACCCTAAATTATTTTGAAAACAATTTTCAAAAAGAATGTGTCCTGTTATATCTTATTGGATAATCATTGGTATTAAGACCCTTACCCTAAATTATTTTGAAAACAATTTTCAAAAAGAACGTGTCCTGTTATATCTGATTGGATAATCCTTGGTATTAAGACCCTAACCCTAACCCTTAATTGTTTTGAAAACAATTTTAAAAAGAATGTGTCCTGTTATATCTGATTGGATAATCATTGGTATTAAGACCCTAACCCTAACCCTAAATTATTTTGAAAACAATTTTCAAAAAGAATGTGTCCTGTTTAATCTGATTGGATAATCATTGGTATTAAGACCCTAACCGTAAATTATTTTGAAAACAATTTTCAAATAGAATGTGTCCTGTTATATCTTATTGGATAATCATTGGTATTAAGACCCTTACCCTAACCCTAAATTATTTTGAAAACAATTTTCAAAAAGAACGTGTCCTGTTATATCTGATTGGATAATCATTGGTATTAAGACCCTAACTCTAACCCTTAATTGTTTTGAAAACAATTTTAAAAAGAATGTGTCCTGTTATATCTGATTGGATAATCATTGGTATTAAGACCCTAACCCTAACCCTAAATTATTTTGAAAACAATTTTCAAAAAGAATGTGTCCTGTTTAATCTGATTGGATAATCATTGGTATTAAGACCCTAACCCTAACCCTAAATTGTTTAGAAAACAATTTTCAAAAAGAATGTGTCCTGTTATATCTGATTGGATAAACATTGATATTAAGACCCGAACCCTAAATTATTTTGAAAACAATTTTCAAAAAGAATTTGTCCTGTTATATCTGATTGGATAATCATTGGTATTAAGACCCTTACCCTAACCTTTAATTATTTTGAAAACAATTTTCAAAAAGATGTGTCCTGTAAGATCTGATTGGATAAACATTGGTATTAAGACCCTTACCCTAAATTATTTTGAAAACAATTTACAAAAAGAACGTTTCCTGTTATATCTGATTGGATAATCATTGGTATTAAAACCCTAACCCTAACCCTAAATTATTTTGAAAACAATTTTCAAAAAGAATGTGTCCTGTTAAATCTGATTAGATAATCATTGGTATTAAGACCCTTACCCTAACCCTAAATTATTTTAAAAACAATGTTCAAAAAGAATGTGTCCTGTTAGATCTGATTGGATAATGATTGTTATTTAGACCCTAACCCTAAATTATTTTGAAAACAATTTTCAAAAAGAATGTGTCCTGTGATATCTGATTGGATAATCATTGGTATTAAGACCCTAACCCTAACCTTAAATTATTTTGAAAACAATTTTTAAAAAGATGTGTCCTGTTAGATCTGATTGGATAAACATTTGTATTAAAACCCTAAGCCTAAATTATTTTGGAAACAATTTACAAAAAGAATGTGTCCTGTTATATCTGATTGGATAATCATTGGTATTAAGACCCTAACCCTAACACTAAATTATTTTGAAAACAATTTTCAAAAAGAATGTGTCCTGTTATATCTGATTGGATAATCATTGGTATTAAGACCCTAACCCTGACCCTAAATTATTTTGAAAACAATTTCCAAAAAGAATGTGTCCTGTTATATCTGATTGGATAATCATTGGTATTAAGACTCTAACCCTAACCCTAAATTATTTTGAAAACAATTTTCAAAATAAATGTGTCCTGTTATATCTGATTGGATAATCATTGGTATTAAGACCCTAACCCTAACCCTAAATTATTTTAGAAAACAATTTTAAAAAAGAATGTGTCCTGTTATATCTGATTATATAATCATTGCTATAAAGACCCTAACTCTAGCCATAAATTATTTTGAAAACAATTTTCAAAAAGAACGTGTCCTGTTATATCTTATTGGATAATCATTGGTATCAAGACCCTAACTCTAGCTATACATTATTTTAGAAAACAATTTTCAAAAAGAATGTGTCCTGTTATATCTGATTGGATAATCATTGGTATTAAGACCCTAAACCTAAATTATTTTTTAAACAATTTTCAAAAAGAATGTGTCCTGTTTGATTTATTGGATATCATTGGTATTGAGACCCTAAACCTAAACCTAAATTATTTTGAAAACAATTGACAAAAAGAACCTGTCTTGTTATATCTTATTGGATAATCATTGGTATTAAGACCCTAACCCTAAATTATTTTGAAAACAATTTTCAAAAAGAACGTGTCCTGCTATATCTGATTAGATAAACATTGGTATAAAGACCCTAACCCTAACCCTAAATTATTTTGAAAACAATTTGCAAAAAGAATGTGTTCTGTTATATTTGATTGGATAAACATTGGTATTAAGACCCTAACCCTAAATTATTTTGACAACAATTTACCAAAAGAACGTGTCCTGTTATATCTGATTGGATAATCATTGGTATTAAGACCCTAACCCTAAATTATTTTGAAAACAATGTTAAAAAAGAACGTGTCCTGTTATATCTGATTGGATAATCATTGGTATTTAGACCCTAACCCTGAATTATTTTGAAAACAATTTTCAATAAGAATGTGTCCTGTTATATCTGATTGGATAATCATTGGTATTTAGACCCTAACCCTAACCCTTAATTATTTTGAAAACAATTTTCAAAAACAATGTGGCCTGTTATATCTGATTGGATAATCATTGGTATTAAGACCCTAACCCTAAATTATTTTGAAAACAATTTTCAAAAAGAATGTGTCCTGTTATATCTGATTGGATAATCATTGGTATTAAGACCCTAGCTTTAACCCTGAATTATTTTGAAAACAATTTTCAATAAGAACGTGTCCTGTTATATCTTATTTGATAATCATTGGTATTAAGACCCTTACCCTAAATTATTTTGAAAACAATTTACAACAAGTATGTGTCCTGTTATATCTGATTGGATAATCATTGGTATTAAGACCCTTACCCTAACCCTAAATAATTTTGATAACAATTTTCAAAAAGAACGTGTCCTGTTATATCTTATTTGATAATCATTGGTATTAAGACCCTTACCCTAAATTATTTTGAAAACAATTTACAACAAGTATGTGTCCTGTTATATCTGATTGGATAATCATTGGTATTAAGACCCACGCCCTAACCCTTAATTATTTTGAAAACAATTTTCAAAAAGAATGTGTCCTGTTATATCTGATTGGATAATCATTGGTATTAAGACCCTAGCCCTAACCCTAAATTATTTTAAAAACAATTTTCAAAAAGAACGTGTCCTGTTATATCTGATTGGATAATCATTGGTATTAAGACTCTAACCCTAACCCTAAATTATTTTTAAAACAATTTTCAAAAAGAATGTGTCCTGTTATATCTGATTGGATAATCATTGGTATTTAGTCCATAACCCTAACCGTAAATTATTTTGAAAACAATTTTCAAAAAGAATGTGTCCTGTTATATCTGATTGGATAATCATTAGTATTAAGACCCTTACCCTAGCCCTAAATTATTTTAAAAACAATTTTCAAAAAGAACGTGTCCTATTATATCTTATTGGATAATCATTGGTATTTAGACCCTAACCCTAAATTATTTTGAAAACAATTTACAACAAGAATGTGTCCATTTTTGTATCTGATTGGATAATCATTGGTATTAAGACCCTAACCCTAGCCCTAAATTATTTTGAAAACAATTTTCAAAAAGAACGTTTCCTGCTAGATCTGATTGGATAGTCATTGGTATTAAGACCCTAACCCAAACCCTAAATTATTTTGAAAACAATTTTCAAAACGAACGTATCCTGTTATATCTGATTGGATAAACATTGGTATTGAGACCCCAACCCTAACCCTAAATTATTTTGAAAACAATTTTCAAAAAGAACGTGTCCTGTTATATCTGATTGGATAATCATTGGTAATAAGACCCTAACCCTAACCCTAAATTATTTTGAAAACAATTTTCAAAAAGAATGTGTCCTTTTATATCTGATTTGATGATCATTGGTATTAAGACCCTAACCCTAAATTACTTTGAAAACAATTTTCAAAAAGAATGTTTCCTGTTATATTTGATTGGATAATCATTGGTATTAAGACCTTAACCCTAACCCTAAATTATTTTGAAAACAATTTTCAAAAAGAATGTGTCCTGTTATATCTGATTGGATAATCATTGGTATTAAGTCGGTAACCCTAACCCTAAATAATTTTGATAACAATTTTCAAAAAGAACGTGGCCTGTTATATCTTATTTGATAATCATTGGTATTAAGACCCTTACCCTAAATTATTTTGAAAACAATTTACAACAAGTATGTGTCCTGTTATATCTGATTGGATAATCATTGGTATTAAGACCCTAGCCCTAACCCTTAATTATTTTGAAAACAATTTTCAAAAAGAACGTGTTCTATTATATCTTATTGGATAATCATTGGTATTTAGACCCTAACCCTAAATTATTTTGAAAACAATTTACAACAAGAATGTGTCCATTTTTATATCTGATTGGATAATCATTGGTATTAAGACCCTAGCCCTAACCCTAAATTATTTTTAAAACAATTTTCAAAAAGAACGTGTCCTGTTATATCTGATTGGATAATCATTGGTATTAAGACCCTAACCCTAGCCCTAAATTATTTTGAAAACAATTTACAACAAGAATGTGTCCTGTTATATCTGATTGGATAATCATTGGTATTAAGACCCTAACCCTAAATTATTTTGAAAACAATTTTCAAAAAGAATGTGTCCTGTTATATCTGATTGGATAATCATTGGTATTTAGACCCTAACCCTAAATTATTTTGAAAACAATTTTCAAAAAGAATGTGTCCTGTTATATCTGATTGGATAATCATTGGTATTAAGCCCCTAACCCTAAATTATTTTAAAAACAATTTTCAAAAAGAACGTGTTCTATTATATCTTATTGGATAATCATTGGTATTTAGACCCTAACCCTAAATTATTTTGAAAACAATTTACAACAAGAATGTGTCCATTTTTATATCTGATTGGATAATCATTGGTATTAAGACCCTAACCCTAGCCCTAAATTATTTTGAAAACAATTTTCAAAAAGAACGTTTCCTGCTAGATCTGATTGGATAGTCATTGGTATTAAGACCCTAACCCGAACCCTAAATTATTTTGAAAACAATTTTCAAAACGAACGTATCCTGTTATATCTGATTGGATAAACATTGGTATTGAGACCCCAACCCTAACCCTGAATTATTTTGAAAACAATTAACAACAAGAATGTGTCCTGTTATATCTGATTGGATAATCATTGGTATTAAGACCCTAGCCCTAACCCTAAATTATTTTAAAACCATTTTCAAAAAGAACGTGTCCTGTTATATCTGATTGGATAATCATTGGTATTAAGACCCTAACCCTAACCCTAAATTATTTTGAAAACAATTTTCAAAAAGAATGTGTCCTGTTTTATTTGATTGGATAATCAGTGGTATTAAGACCCTAACCCTAACCCTTACCCTAAATTATTTTGAAAACAATTTTCAAAAAGAATGTGTCCTGTTATATCTTATTGGATAATCAGTGGTATTAAGACCCTAACCCTAACCCTTACCCTAAATTATTTTTAAAACAATTTTCCAAAAGAATGTGTTCTGTTATATATGATTGGATAATCATTGGTATTAACCCTAACCCATCTAAAACATTTCAACAAAGAACAAGATCTGCCGCTATTGCCCACAGGAACCACTATTTCAGTTGCTTCCAACAAAATAGATGCTCTGAAACCAAAGCCGCCTTCAAATCTGCTCGATAATTATACAAGCGTACAAAGAGAGCAGAATACAAGAATACAAAGAAACAAGAACACAATAATGCAAGAATACAAAGAGACAAGAATACAACAATACAAAGAGACAAGAATACATGAATGTAGAGAAACAAGACTACAAGAATACAAGGAATAAAAGAATTAAAAAGGACAAGAATACAATGATACAAATAAACAAGAATGAGATAAGAATACAAAGTGACAAGAATAACAGAATACAAAAAGACAAGAATACAACGAGACAAGAATACAAAAATACAAAGAGACAAAGAATACAATAAAGCAAAAAATTGAATGATATAAGAATACAAGAATACAAAAGCCAAGAATAAAAGAATACAAAGTAACAGGAATACAATAATAGAAAAAATAATAAATACACAAATACAAAACGACAAAATACAAGAATACTAAGAAACAAAAATTCAAAAAGACAAGAATGCAAGAAAACAAAAAAACAAGAACAAAAAGAAAAAAGCATACAAGAATACAAATAGACACGAATACAAAAATACAAAGAGGCAATAATACAAGAATACAAAGTAACAGGAATACAAGGATACCAAAAGTCAAGAATTCAAGTAGACAAGAATGCAAGAATACAAAAATTGAAAGAGATGAGAATACAGAAATACAAGAATACAAAGAGACATAAATACAAAATACTAAGAGACAAGAATAGAAGAATACAAAGTGACAAGAATACAAAGATACAAGACAACAAAGAGAAAAGCATATATAAATACAAAGAAACACAAATAAAAGAATACAAAAATACAAAAATACAAGAATACAAAGTAAAATAAAATATAAAAATACAAAGAAACAAGAATACAAGAATACAAAGATACAAGAATGCAAGAGCACAAAGATATCAGAATGCAAGAACACAAAGATACCAGAATGCAAGAACACAAAGAAACAAGAATACAAAAATACAAAGATACAAGAATGCAAAAACACAAAGAGACTAGAATACAAGATTATCGAGAGACAAGAATACAAGAATACAAAAATTAAAAAAGACAAGAATACATGAATACAAAAAGACAAGAATATTAAAACACAAAGTGACACTAAAAACAAAATACCAAAAAGACATGAATAGAAAGTAACAAAAATACAAGAATACAAGAATACAACGAGACTAGAATAGATAGAGACCAGCATACAAGAATACAAAAAACAAGAATACAAAAAACAAGAATACAATGAGAAAATAACACAAGAATAAAAGCATAAAAAGAGACAAGAATACAAAAAAGCAAGTATACACGAATACAAATAGACAAGAATACAATCATAGAGACACGAATACAAAAATACAAAGAGACACGAATACAACAATACAAAAACACAATGATACAAGAATACAAAAGGCAAGAATACAATAATACAAATAAACAAGAATACTAAGAGACAAGAATATATGAATACAGAGGGACAAGAATACAAGAATACAATGTTACTAGAATAAAAGAATACAAAGAGACAAGAATACAAGAACACAAAAAGCAAGAATTCAAAGAATACAAAAAATACAATGCGACAAAAATACACGCATATAAAAATTGAAAGAGATAAGAATAGAAGAATACCAAAACACAGAAATAACAGAATACAAAAAGACAATACAATAATACAAATAAATAAAAGTACAAGAATACAATAATACAAACATTGAATAATACAAAGAGACAAGAATACAAGAATACAAAGAAGCAACGATACAAAGAATACAAAGAAGCAACGATACAAAGAGACAGGAATACAAAAATACAAAGAGACAAGAATACAAGAATACAAAGAAGCAACGATACAAAGAGACAGGAATACAAAAATACAAAGAGACAAGAATACAAGAATACAAAGAAGCAACGATACAAAGAGACAGGAATACAAAAATACAAAGAGATAACAATAAAAAATACAAAGAGACAAAAATACAAAGAGACAAAAATACAAAGTGACAAGAATACAAGAATACTAAAATTGAAAGAGATAAGAATACAAGAATACAAAGTGACAGGAATACAAAGAAACAAAAATACAGGAATAAAAGAATACAAAAATACAAAGAGACAAGAATACAAGAATCCAAAGAAGCAACGATACAAAGAGACAGGAATACAAAAATACAAAGAGACAAGAATACAAGAATCCAAAGAAGCAACGATACAAAGAGACAGGAATACAAAAATACAAAGAGACAAGAATACAAGAATACAAAGAAGCAACGATACAAAGAGACAGGAATACAAAAATACAAAGAGACAAGAATACAAGAATACAAAGAAGCAACGATACAAAGAGACAGGAATACAAAAATACAAAGAGACAAGAATACAAGAATACAAAGAAGCAACGATACAAAGAGACAGGAATACAAAAATACAAAGAGACAAGAATACAAGAATACAAAGAAGCAACGATACAAAGAGACAGGAATACAAAAATACAAAGAGACAAGAATACAAGAATACAAAGAAGCAACGATACAAAGAGACAGGAATACAAAAATACAAAGAGACAAGAATACAAGAATACAAAGAAGCAACGATACAAAGAGACAGGAATACAAAAATACAAAGAGACAAGAATACAAGAATACAAAGAAGCAACGATACAAAGAGACAGGAATACAAAAATACAAAGAGACAAGAATACAAGAATACAAAGAAGCAACGATACAAAGAGACAGTAATACAAAAATACAAAGAGACCAGAATACAAGAATCCAAAGAAGCAACGATACAAAGAGACAGGAATACAAAAATACAAAGAGACAAGAATACAAGAATACAAAGAAGCAACGATACAAAGAGACAGGAATACAAAAATACAAAGAGACAAGAATACAAGAATACAAAGAAGCAACGATACAAAGAGACAGGAATACAAAAATACAAAGAGACAAGAATACAAGAATACAAAGAAGCAACGATACAAAGAGACAGGAATACAAAAATACAAAGAGACAAGAATACAAGAATACAAAGAAGCAACGATACAAAGAGACAGGAATACAAAAATACAAAGAGACAAGAATACAAGAATACAAAGAAGCAACGATACAAAGAGACAGGAATACAAAAATACAAAGAGATAACAATAAAAAATACAAAGAGACAAAAATACAAAGAGACAAAAATACAAAGAGACAAAAATACAAAGTGACAAGAATACAAGAATACTAAAATTGAAAGAGATAAGAATACAAGAATACAAAGTGACAGGAATACAAAGAAACAAAAATACAGGAATAAAAGAATACAAAAATACAAAGAGACAAGAATACAATGATACAAAATTGAATGATGTAAGAATACTAAAATACCAAAAGACAACTATACATGATATGAAACTGATCGCCCCCCTTAAATTCTAAAATAATTGTTTTTTCTTTCGTCTTTCCGTTTTGAACAGTGTTCACTCTTCACACGTAATCGCCTAAAAAAGAAAACATTCATTTGGGGGGGGGGGGTAGCGGAGGCTGTTAATCTACAAATTTACCCATACTTTATTTCTTTAATCTTATATTTTTTTAACTCTACATCCCTTTTTAAAATTTTAATTTTAAGCAATTGATTTGTTTAGTTGTGTTTATCTTTCCCGTAAAAAATAAATAAATAACTTCTTTAAACTTGGCTAATTAAATATCTTATTTTTAAGGCGTAAATAAAAATATTAAAAGTTTGGGTGTTATTGGATGTTATTGTAGATTGACACCCTCAGCTCCCCTCCCCTCCCCACCAAAAAATGAGATTCTACTTTTGAGCCGATTACGTGTGAATACCGTAAAAAACCTCCTGCTGTTGTTGTTGTTGTTGTTGTTGATGATGATGATGATGATGATGATGATGATGATGATGATGATGATGATGATGATGATGATGATGATGATGATGATGATGGTGGTGATGATGATGATGATGATGGGGGTGGGGGTGGTGATGATGATGATGATGATGATGATGATGATGATGATGATGATGATGGTGATGGTGATGGTGATGGTGATGATGATGATGATGATGATGATGGGGGTGGGGGTGATGATGATGATGATGATGATGATGATGATGATGATGATGATGATGATGATGATGATGATGATAACATTGGTCATTAAACAGAACAAAGTCCTCCTCTAATCTTTCTAAATTACAACAATTTTTTTTTTATTATTCATTAAGTCTTTTTTTCTGTCTTTAATAATAAAGGCAAAAGGCACAAAGTAACATGTTTGAATAACTCAGTAATATGAAATTGTTTTATTTGATCAATCGACGTTCCAACATTTCTTTGGTTCGGCCTTTTGGTCGAGATCAAAGTGTAGTATCTGTTCCGATGGATACTGCACCCTATAGACTGGTATTGTCTTGGCCTTCGGGCTTGATTTACGCCGGTCTATGGGATTGTCCTGTGCAGTTCTAGGAGGTCCACCCTCCCAGGCTTTGCCTCCCCTCTTTGGGGAGGAGTAAGTTAATTGCTTACTGCTTGAGGCGCCCCTACCGGGGAATGCCGACGGGGCTGCCCAGGCAATACGCCGGTCTATGGGATTGTCCTGTGCAGTTCTAGGAGGTCCACCCTCCCAGGCTTTGCCTCCCCTCTTTGGGGAGGAGTAAGTTAATTGCTTACTGCTTGAGGCGCCCCTACCGGGGAATGCCGACGGGGCTGCCCAGGCAATTTTTAATGGTCAGAGTGCTCACCTCTCGGGCGCTGGCTTTTCAACCCCCACTTTCCGACCCGAGCTTGGGTCACATCTTACTTGTAGGAGTAGGATAAAAACTGGCCTTGTGCCTAACTCCTGGAGAGGAGTAAATTACTCTATTAGCTCAGCGTTTCTCGGCCTTTTGGTCGAGATCAAAGTGTAGTATCTGTTCCGATGGATACTGCACCCCATAGACTGGTATTGTCTTGTAAATTACTCTATTAGCTCAGCGAACGTTTTCCCGTGTGTGTCCTCATATACAAAATGGCTGCCGCCATGTTCTATATACAGCTATATATAAAACATGGCGGCAGCCATTTTGCAGGGGCAGATAAATCTGTCTACTTTACTTATACAATTGCAAATCAAACAAGTTAATGATATTAGACCTTCTTAATATTTTGTCAAACATTATTTATGGTTTCTCTTTTGTAGATATTATTTTAGTAGTCTGTTTATCTATTATATAAAGGAAATTTTCTCTGTTTTTTTTCTTCAATTTTCTTATCTTTTTGTTTTTGCTAGGGATGGGGCATCCTACTGGATGCCAGACATTCACCTGCTATTTCAGACACTCCAGCCGAGAGATCTTTTTAAGATTCTAACCGTCCCTTTAGATGCAATTGTTTGTATTTCTCTTGCACTCGGTTCACCGGGTATATTCGCCAGGTAGTTTTTGAAATTCTTTTTCATTAGTCCTGTTGCTCCTATAATTACTGAAATGATGGAGATTTTCCTAAGATTCCAGTTTCTTTTCATGCCGTGCATAAAACCTTGGTATTTCGTAATATTTTCCCTTTCTGTTTAATCCTGCATCATTAGGGGCACTGACTTCAACTAGGGTTGCTACTTTCTCCATTTTGTCCCATATCACTATGTCAGGTTTAACAGCTCTGTT
>OY744555.1:35463564-35506064 GCA_963556195.1 Sepiola atlantica
TTTAGAGTTTTGTGTATGTTTGTTTAAATTTACTGTAAGGAAGGTTTAATAAGGTTTGAAATAAAAGGAGGGGGGTGAAAAGTAACAGTTGAGATTTAAACCGGAGGAGATTTAAAGAGATATAAAAAAATAAAAAATAAAAAAATAAAAAAATAAAAAAATGAAAATAAAAATAAAAATAAAAATAAAATAAAGAAAGTAAAAAATAAACAAGTAAAAAATAATAAAATAAATAAAAAGAATGTTTCTATATAATTCCCGTTAGTCAATATTATGAATTTCGTAAATTTGGCCGTTACTGTTTTGGAGTTTGATGATGTGCATTCTAAAGGGCGAGAGAAACGGTTAAAGGCGTTTAAATCCTGGAGTAAAGGACTTTAAATCAATCCCGAAGGAATTTAAATAAAGGTGTCATCCGGGCGGTCTAAGGGCAGTAACTCTGTAGGAATTTTAAATGTTTTGAAACCGTTTAATTGGATCTGTTTGGGAGATGTGTGAGATTAGTACTATGACTGGGAAATAATATTGTGAAATGGAGGTATTACCCTCTTAATGACTGGAGAAATATTTTGGGGAAAGTTAAATTTATTGCTCTTGAAAATTAGTGTAGATATGGGTTGATTAAGGTATTTGTTCATATTTTTTAATTTTATTAATATTAATGAGGGGTGATAATTGGGAAATTTTTCTGGAGTGGAAGTCGGGCAATTATGGGGTTATGTATTTAGCAGAGAGGGGAGTAGCTAGACTTTTATGTGTATCGGTCAGTCGAGTTTATGAGTAATGCTTGTCTCTTGTGGATGCATCCCTTAAAGATTTCATCGCGAATATTCAAACAGGCTGTATTCGGATCAATGATGACCCTTGAAATGTGGTATTTTTCAGTGTCACATAGAGGACATCTATTTATGGCTGGAGAGAAGGATAGTTTTCTCTCAATTACTTTCCATTTGATGGTGAAGGGTGTATTTTCTTCTTTAAGTTGCCATATTCGGGTCGCGAGTGCCGTATTTGCCTTGTTTTTGTATCTGAAGGTGTTTCTGTGTGCGTATAATCTTTGGTTGAAGCCAATGTATTTTTCTGCTCTACTGGTAGTCTGGTTTGTGACGGTTGCTTCATATACGAGTGAATCGATTTTGCAATTCCCCTCTAGGGGGCAGTTGTTTTTGTCCTGGCATGAGCAGCATGCGTTTGCAATTGCTTTAGGTTCCACAGAGATGATTTTCCTTATTGATCGGGCAGTGGAGTAGATAGCCTTAATAGAATATCTGTTAAAAGGTTTGTGCAGGTTATTTGTGGGGGGGGGGATGTTTGTCGAGTAAGTTGAGGAAAAGGCGGCCTACCTTTGTCTTGGTATTGGTGGAATAGGCTGGAGAAAACCAGATCACCAATCTCTTTCTATTGCGGGTCCCCATGGTTGGTCTCGGGTGGGGGTGTATGAGATCTCTTCTCTGAACCCGCTGTCGCAGAGCACTTTGTTGTAATATGGTGCTGCCTGGTTGAAAATTTCGGGACTGGATGAAATTCTTTGGCTAATATTATTGATTAAATTTTTAAAGATAGTGGGGGGTCAGGATCCGTTGTGTATGTATTGAAGTGTTTCATTGGGTCTGTGGAAAGGTTTGTGTGTATTCTTTGTAAGGTTCAGTGTGGTATCTAGGAAATCTACTTGGTCTAAATTTGTTTTAATGGTGATTTTGAAACCGAGTTTTTGAGATTTGTTTGTTAATTCTTTTCTAGAAAAATTCTTTTTTAGAAAAATTCTTCTTTAGAAAAATTCTTTTTTAGAAAAATTATTTTCTAGAAAAATTCTTTTTTAGAAAAATTCTTTTTTAGAAAAATTCTTTTTTAGAAAAATTCTTTTTTAGAAAAATTTTTTTTTAGAAAAATTCTTTTATAGAAAAATTCTTTTCTAGAAAAATTCTTTTATAGAAAAATTCTTTTATAGAAAAATTCTTTTCTAGAAAAATTCTTTTCTAGAAAAATTCTTTTATAGAAAAATTCTTTTCTAGAAAAATTCTTTTCTAGAAAAGAATTAACAAGCACCTTGTTGTTATCTATTTCAAACTTACAAAAAATTGTCAATTCACCTTAACCCTAAACTGAACTAGAATGTCACTTATTGCAAAACAAGACAAGAACACCATTAGTGGGTTAGGGTTAGGGTTGGGGTTAGGGTGTACTTACACCAGTGAACATTCAGACATTTTCTCACCTAACTAGTAATCAAGGCTTTATACCATTAAACAAATGTAAAATATGTCCCCAAATAGTGTATGTATATCGCATATATTGTTTTTGAACTGAAGGAGTTTTAAATAAAAAATGCAGACTCAGTAATGTGTTCGTTTATGTCGCGCCTCTGTCATATAAAAGAACTCATATTATGTTTAGTTTGAGTTCCTAAAACAAAAACATTCATTTTACTAATGCACCCCTGTCGTATCAAAGAATCCATGAGGTTCATTTGTGCCCTTGAACCAAAATCATGTTAATTTATGTAGCGTTCCTGTCATATGAAAGAACTCATAAAGAATGTTGATTTATGTAGCACCCTACCCTATTATACAAAAGAACTCATATTAATGCGTCTCTGTTGTATCAAAGAACCCATATGGTTCATTTGTGCTCCTGGACCAAAATCATGTTAATTTATATAGCGGCCCTGTCATATGAAAGAACTCCTATTAATAGTTGCGGAAAGTGGTGGAAAGTTGCGGATATTAGCATGTACTAACTAAAATGCAAAATTTAAGAAAAGCTGACTCATTTCCTGTTTTGAATTATGAGTTGGCGATTTGTTTACATGGCGGACAGTGGCAGAAAATGGCGGATATTAGCATGTAGTGGCAAGCATCGTCTATAAAAAATGTAAAATTTAAAAAATGCTAACTCATTTCCGTTTTTGAATAATGAGTTGGCGGACATCATCATTGTGCATTTTTCAAGAAGAAGAAGAAAAAAAAGAAGAAGAAGAAGAAGAAGAAAAAAAAGAAGAAGAAAAAAAAGAAGAAGAAGAAGACAAAGAAGAAGAAAAAAGATGGTGATTAGTTTATTGCTAATCGCCTGAGGCGCTCCTACAGGGGAATGCCGACGAGGCTGCAGTCCTAGAAGGTGCACTCACTCTCCCAGGCCTGTACCTTCACCCTTCCAGAAGTGGTCAGTTTATTAAAATCACGCCAAGTACTTGTTTATTGCCCCCCTCCTCCCCCTCCCTATGATGTAATTTCCAGATTTGTTTTAGAGTGACACGGGTAGAAAGGTAAAGCCTGGGAGAGTGGACCTCCTTCTTCTTCCTTGAACTTGACTCAGACCGACAGAATCAAGGATGGTACCGGTATTTTCCCAGAATCTACGTCTGTTAATTTTTCATTTCATGTCCCCCCCCCTCGCATTTTAGGGAATGAGTTGCAGTTTTTAACAAATTACTACAAATTAGTACATAAATACATTGGAAACTTCTATAAATATTAAATCAAGGAGGCCTCCAGAGGTCTATTAATATCTAATTCCCACCTCCGTTTGATAAGGACAATAGTCCGAAGAGAATAAAAACAATAATAATGTGACGATGGCATAAAAATATTACCTAAACCTATCACCATGACGTCATGTACCTATCAATATGACGTCATGTGCACAAGATAACATTAATAAATTGTGATCGCATTAAACGAAAAAAATGACCATTTGACCCCCCCCCCCCCCAATGAATCTTTTTTTGTAATTTTTTTATGTTATTTTGCCGGTAAAAATAATACCTACTTTGTGGCTGTTTTGTTGTGTATTTTTCTAGTATTAGCGAAACATACATACACACAGATTTTTGCCTTATATATATTGAGATTGAGACGAGATTGAGATGAGATGAGATGAGATTGAGATGAGATTGAGATGAGATTGAGACGAGATTGAGATGAGATTGAGATGAGATGAGATGAGATTGAGATGAGATTGAGATGAGATTGAGATGAGATTGAGACGAGATTGAGATGAGATTGAGATGAGATGAGATGAGATTGAGATGAGATTGAGATGAGATTGAGATGAGATTGAGATGAGATTGAGATGAGATTGAGACGAGATTGAGATGAGATTGAGATGAGATGAGATGAGATTGAGATTAGATTGAGATGAGATTGAGACGAGATTGAGATGAGATTGAGATGAGATTGTTATGAGATGAGATTGAGATGAGATGAGATGAGATTAAGATGAGATTGAGACGAGATTGAGATGAGATTGAGATGAGATGAGATTGAGACGAGATTGAGACGAGATTGAGATGAGATTGAGATGAGATGAGATGAGATTGAGATGAGATTGAGATGAGATGAGATGAGATTGAGATGAGATTGAGACGAGATTGAGACGAGATTGAGATGAGATGAGATGAGATTGAGATGAGATTGAGATGAGATGAGATTGAGATGAGATTGAGATGAGATTGAGACGAGATTGAGATGAGATTGAGATGAGATGAGATGAGATTGAGATGAGATTCAGACGAGATTGAGATGAGATTGAGACGAGATTGAGATGAGATTGAGATGAGATGAGATTGAGATGAGATTGAGATGAGATGAGATGAGATTGAGATGAGATTGAGATGAGATGAGATGAGATTGAGATGAGATTGAGATGAGATTGAGATGAGATGAGATGAGATTGAGATGAGATTGAGATGAGATTGAGACGAGATTGAGATGAGATGGAGATGAGATGAGATGAGATTGAGATGAGATTGAGATGAGATTGAGACGAGATTGAGATGAGATTGAGATGAGATGAGATGAGATTGAGATGAGATTGAGATGAGATTGAGATGAGATTGAGACGAGATTGAGATGAGATTGAGATGAGATTGAGATTGAGATAAGATAGAGATGAGATGAGATGAGATTGAGATGAGATTGAGACGAGATTGAGATGAGATTGAGATGAGATGAGATTGAGACGAGATTGAGACGAGATTGAGATGAGATTGAGATGGAATGAGATGAGATTGAGATGAGATTGAGATGAGATGAGATGAGATTGAGATGAGATTGAGATGAGATTGAGACGAGATTGAGATGAGATTGAGATGAGATGAGATGAGATTGAGATGAGATTGAGATGAGATTGAGATGAGATGAGATGAGATTGAGATGAGATTGAGATGAGATTGAGATGAGATTGAGACGAGATTGAGATGAGATTGAGATGAGATGAGATGAGATGAGATTGAGATGAGATTGAGATGAGATTGAGACGAGATTGAGATGAGATTGAGATGAGATTGAGATGAGATGAGATTGAGATTGAGATGAGATGAGATTAAGATGAGATTGAGACGAGATTGAGATGAGATTGAGATGAGATGAGATTGAGACGAGATTGAGACGAGATTGAGATGAGATTGAGATGAGATGAGATGAGATTGAGATGAGATTGAGATGAGATGAGATGAGATTGAGATGAGATTGAGATGAGATTGAGACGAGATTGAGATGAGATTGAGATGAGATGAGATTGAGATGAGATTGAGATGAGATTGAGATGAGATGAGATGAGATTGAGATGAGATTGAGATGAGATTGAGATGAGATTGAGACGAGATTGAGATGAGATTGAGATGAGATTGAGACGAGATTGAGATGAGATTGAGATGAGATGAGATTGAGATGAGATGAGATGAGATTGAGATGAGATTGAGACGAGATTGAGACGAGATTGAGATGAGATGAGATGAGATTGAGATGAGATTGAGATGAGATGAGATGAGATTGAGATGAGATTGAGATGAGATTGAGACGAGATTGAGATGAGATTGAGATGAGATTGAGATGAGATGAGATTGAGATGAGATGAGATGAGATTGAGATGAGATTGAGACGAGATTGAGATGAGATTGAGATGAGATGAGATTGAGACGAGATTGAGACGAGATTGAGATGAGATTGAGATGAGATGAGATGAGATTGAGATGAGATTGAGATGAGATTGAGACGAGATTGAGATGAGATGAGATGAGATTGAGACGAGATTGAGATGAGATTGAGATGAGATGAGATGAGATTGAGATGAGATTGAGACGAGATTGAGATGAGATTGAGATGAGATGAGATGAGATGAGATTGAGACGAGATTGAGATGAGATTGAGATGAGATGAGATTGAGACGAGATTGAGACGAGATTGAGATGAGATTGAGATGAGATGAGATGAGATTGAGATGAGATTGAGATGAGATTGAGACGAGATTGAGATGAGATGAGATGAGATTGAGACGAGATTGAGATGAGATTGAGATGAGATGAGATGAGATTGAGATGAGATTGAGACGAGATTGAGATGAGATTGAGACGAGATTGAGATGAGATTGAGATGAGATTGAGACGAGATTGAGATGAGATTGAGACGAGATTGAGATGAGATGAGATGAGATGAGATGAGATTGAGATGAGATTGAGATGAGATTGAGACGAGATTGAGATGAGATTGAGATGAGATTGAGACGAGATTGAGATGAGATTGAGATGAGATGAGATGAGATTGAGATGAGATTGAGACGAGATTGAGATGAGATTGAGATGAGATGAGATGAGATGAGATTGAGATGAGATTGAGATGAGATTGAGATGAGATTGAGATGAGATGAGATTGAGATGAGATTGAGATGAGATGAGTCAACACGAAATACTAAATGCTAAAATATTCTTTAGTTCTGGCATTGATTTATGTTTGAAAAAGAAATGAATAGTTCGAATTAGCTGTCATTTATAATAAACTGAACAAGTCACTCATTTCTCTCTGTTAGCTATATATGCATTTCTCTCCATGTTGATTCAACCACTCTCTTATATTTCTTAATGTCTCTGTAAGCACTTAGAGAAAGAGTGACTCTCTTTTTTCAGCATCATAATCTAATTTACACATGTGTCTGTACACACCACAAACACCTGCAGAAGTAAATTCGTATGATGGTACATGGTACAACTTTGTTGATCGGCTTGATTTTTGCCAACATCCCTAAGTGAAAGTGGTATGATGGAATCGACTGGATTCGAACTTGGCACACCCAGGTCGTCAGTACGCGCCATTATCCACTTAACCACCGTCATCTCCCTACCTGCATAAATTAAATGGCAAGATAAGAAGTCTTTTTACTTCTATACAAAAATAACAAGTCGCGCATGTGTGGTCTCCCTCTGTATGTGGCGAGTGTAAAATGCAATAAATTTGGGCAATTTGGGGCATTTTTGACCCCCCATTGTAGCCCCTGGGGGCGCGAACAAGAATTTTTCTGAGGTCAAGGATGCTCATTTTATATCCAGAACAATGGCCTCTACATTTTGGCCAAGTTTCAGAAAAATTGAATGGATGGATCAAACGTTATGGGAGGAAAGGGTCATTTTTTGTAATTTTGGGGGCTTTTGACCCCCTGGGGGCGCGAACCAGATTTTTTCCAAGGTCAGCGATACTTATTTTCTATTAGGAACAATTGCCTCCACATTTTGGCCAAGTTTCAGAGAAATTTAATGGATGGATGAAAAGTTATGAGGCAAAAAATGTCATTTTTTGCCATTTCGGGGCATTTTGACCCCCTGGGGGGCTAACCAGATTTTTTTTCAAAAATCGGAGAATGTCACTCTCTAACCTGACCAAAGTTACAACTTCATGCAAAATTTCAGAGAAATTCAATGAATGGTTGCGGAGAAAAATTCGGACGGACCGACGGAAATGCCTCAAAACATAAGTCCCCCGATTTTATAAATCGGGGGGGGGGGGGCAATAAAGAAAAATAATACTTCTCCATAAAAATACTAATACTACTAATAATAGTAAGTACAAAGAGATTCATTATTTTAGTTATGCAAAAAGAATGTCTTAAAGAAATTGTCATTGTTCATGAATTTTCGAATGAAATCAAAGTAGACTAAATAGTATTAGCGGTTGTGAGCCATTTATGGACCGAATTAGTTCATGTGGGGTTAGAAAAAAAATACTTTCTTTAATTCTTTCTGGTAAATGTTCGAAAAACAACACTGAAATTAGATCAAACTGTCGTCTGCTGATCAGTTTTTCTTTTTTTCAATTATGTTAAGCAAACGTTTGCACATGAATTAGAAAAAAAAACCGCAGTAGTCTGAAGGAGAATTATGTTTAACAAGTTATGAAGGGAGAGAAAAAGAGAAGAAAGGAGAGGGAGAAAGAAGAGAGGAGAGAGAGAGGGGAAAGGGAGGGGAGACAGAGGGGGAGAGAGAAAGAGAGAAAAGAGGGGAGAGAGAAAGAGAGAGGAGAGAGAGGGGTCAGAGAAAGAGAGAAGAGAGGGGAGAGAGAAAGAGAGGGGAGAGAGAAAGAGAGGGGAGAGAGAAAGAGATAAGAGAGGGGAGAGAGAAGAGAGGGAGAGAGAGGGGAGAGAGAAAGAGAGGGGAGAGAGGGAGAGAGAGTAAGAGAGAAAGAGAGAAGTGAGGGAGAGAGGGGAGAGAGAAAGAGAGAAAGAGAGAAGAGAGGGGAGAGGGGAGAGAGAGGGGTGAGAGAAAGAGAGGAGAGAGAAAGAGAGGGAGAGAGAGAGAGAGGGGAGAGAGAAGAGAGGGAGAGAGAGGGGAGAGAGAAAGAGAGAAGAGAGGGGAGAGAGAAAGAGAGAAGAGAGGGGAGAGAGAAGAGAGGGAGAGAGAGGGGAGAGAGAAAGAGAGAGAAAGAGGGAAGAGAGGGGAGAGAGAAAGAGAGAGAAGAGAGGGAAGAGAGAAAAAGAGAAAAGAGGGGAGAGAGAAAGAGAGGGGAGAGAGAGGGGAGCTTGAAAGAAGTATTTTCTATACATTTTTTTACTTTTCTATTTTCTTATCTCTGCTAATTTATTCTAAATGTGTAGAATTGATCCAGGGGAGATAACTCGTATTTGTCCTTTTTGATTTATTTCAAATTTTGTTTTCATGATACTGGCCCCTATTTACTGGCTTCCTCACGAGATTAAAGGGTTTTTTTTTTAATGTGGTTTACAGTCAGCCCCCCCAAAGGGGCATTCGAGATAAGGCAACGATAAAAATGACCCCAGATTAAAAGGATTTCTCTTACACTGAGGACAGAACAGATACTACACATTAGATTATTTGTTTGGATAAAAAAGGGATACAAAATTAAGAAATTAGGCACAAGGCCATCAAAAGTATTGTGATGGGAGGGGGCGATGCTCATCCTCTGTCTATCATACTTTTAACTAGACACATTTTAACTGATTCGCCATTGCCCATCACTTTTACGGTTACCACAATACCACATTCACCTTACTTAAAATATCCACAATGTTATAAAATCAATTTTATTTACAAACGATATTTACAATTTCATTTGTTTGAGACCCCACCCCACCCCACCCCACTATTAAAAAAAAGAAAGAGAAAGAAACCAAATAGAATCAGGGGCAGGGTAGTAAGTACAGGGTGGCACTTTTCCTGGCCTGCAGCGGCAAATGGCTCAAGTGACGCAATCGCAGTCATTTAAAAATAAAGAATAGTCTTCAATATTTAATGGCTCAAGTGACGCAATCGCAGTCATTTAAAAATAAAGAATTTTAGGTTCAATTATACTATAGGGGCCGTTGGATTTTCTCGCCTATTTTGCTCGGTATTCACCCAAATGTTCGATAAAATCAATTTTTGGGGTGAAATGGTACATTTTGTCCTGACAAAAATTCTTATTTATTTTTTTAGCATATATCAAATTGAACTTTTATGCCACATTTTTACCCGTTGTCTTTTCGGCGACATTTTGTTATTCTTAAATTCACGACTAGTATGTTTTAACCTTTTCATGTTTGCTTTTAAATTCGTTAAATTCCGTTAAAACTTGCTTTTGTAAATAGAATGTTCAAAGTTTGTTTTTTGTGTGTAATAAAATGTTAAAGCAGTAAAAATATCTTTAGTCCAAGGAAAAAAATATATTTAGTTCAAGGAAAAAATGTTGTATTTAGTCCAAAAAAAAACAATGAAAACCAACATGGCCGCCAGCGATTAAAACCTGGAATTAAAGTAAGAATCTCAACACTTTAAAAAGTAAATGAGAATTTTATTTCATGACCAAAAATATAATTAAGACGAACAATCAGTTTCATCCAAAATTTGGGCGAATACCAAGTGAAATGAGCGAAAGAAAACAGCGGTCCCTATTCTACAATTAAACCGATGTTTAAACTTAATTAAAAAAAAATATCTTAAATTTTAATGTTTTTGCCCGAACTAGGAAAACTTACTCCAGTTAATTTTTCGGTGGAGGAAAATTTGACCCGATATTTTTTTCAACTCCCAAGGTCTAGACCAGATATTTTGTATGAAATTTTAAGACATTAAATGGTTTTCTGAATTGTTTATCGACAGAAAAGTAGAAAAATAAAAATAAACCGAAATAAAAACTGTATTCGAGGGGGGGGGGGGGACGATGGCGCTCTTGTATAAGCAGTGACCGATCTGAGGGGGACAACTCTACCTTACCCAGCCGCCGCCATTCCGAACTCGCCCACACTTCGGCAAGGGAGACAACTTTGACACATATTTTTACAAACCCATTATAACAACTTTTAAACAATTAATTTTAAAAAATGTTACGGTTTTAAATGCGTTCAAAATGACTTTTAAACACTTTTATTTACATGCCACAAATTGTATACACTTTATAAACATTTAATAAAAAAAATGTTACAGGTTTTAAATTAATTGTTTGAAGGTTGTTTTGAGCGCATTTAGGAGTTGTTTTGGGCGCATTTCAGAATCGTAGCGTGTTTTTTATTAATTGTTGTAGGGTTTGTAAACTTTGTGTCAAAGTTGTCTCCCTTGTCGAGTTCGGAATGGCGGCGGCTTGGTAAAGAAGAGTTGTCCCCCTCAGATCGGTCACTGCTTATACAAGAGCGCCGAAAAGGGCTGCCGGTAAGCACACTTTGATCCCAGTTCGAAGGCCGATAATCTGGGAATACTTATCTCCTCCCTTAAGCGAGCATATTAATACTTATCCTCCTTCAGTCGGAAACTCATTTCGGAGTTATACTGATCAGTGAAACAATCAAATAAGATGTTTGTTTGCTTTTCGTTTCGAGATTAACATCCTAGAAATGTTGACAGGGGAGATAAATCCTACGCCAAATTATTTCCCTTACAATTTAAAACATCCTCAGATTAATCGACCAGGACTTAATTTACGAACTTCTTTAAAATCACCTCGTCATTAAAAAATGCGTTATTTTTTTTTGTTTTTGAATCATCTATTTTTTGAGGTAATTACGCTTAGAATATTTCGATATATAAACAAGTAGATGTTTTTGTTTTTTTTAAACTCGGATTTTAATATTTGACCTACTGAATTATATCGTTACGAGTGTCAAACATGTTGCCTGCCTATATATTAGATTGCAGCAGCACACGATTCGGATGTTTGCTTGCAATATGAACATAATTTTAGCGATCTCAAGAACTTAATTTGGGGTCACCTCAAATTTCGTTAATGACACCAATTTTGGAAATAATCATTTAAAAAAAAAATAGCTAACTTATTTGAATCTTTTCTTTATTATCATTTTCTTATGAACATAATTTAGGAAGTTTTGAAAATGTGAAAAATTACATTTTCAAAACTTTATAAATTGGTATCGAACATCATGCAGCAAGAAAACCCTTAAAATAGTGAACATGAAGCAGTGAGGACCCTAATTTGTTAAGATGGTGCGTCTTAGAGAAAATGCTAAGCTCCACACTGACAATTAAATTGTCATTAAAATGTTGAAAACAGAGAAAAAAACATGAATTTTGTTTAGTCAGTTCATATATATTCCAATAACCATGGTTTTATTTTATTATTTTTATTTTTTCACATTTCCAAAAAAATATAAAATTTCTGTAAGATATATTTTTTACGGACCGTTTCATTTGTCTTGTGCCAAACAACATTTTTATGTCAATATCGTCTCTGCAACATTACAAAATCACCAGAAAAAATTCACAAAGAGTAAAAAGTTCTTGGATTAAAGTGTCTTGAAAAAAACTACACTATACAGTAGGGTGAAAACAAACAAAAAACAAACAATATATATAAATATATATATATATATATATATATATATATATATATATATATATATATATATTATATAGAAATATTTTTTTATTTTTTGTTTTTATTTTTCATTTTTATTTTTTATATTTTAAAATCTCCGGTTTAAATCTCAACTGTTACTTTTCACCCCCTCCTTTTTTTTCAAACCTTATTAAACCTTCCTTACAGTAAATTTAAACAAACATACATAACACTCTAAGCAAATAACGCGTCCAAACGAGAGTGACACGTGACACGTGACTTCACATTTCCAAAACAGATGACAACAGAAGCTGAAGAGAGCAGGATGGCTAAGTCCTTCCGTGCTCGAAACTGACGGTACGAATGTTGTACTAATTTTTCTGTACCAAAACAAATATATATATATATATATATATATGGGAAAATGAAAAAGGAAAACCAAAAAATGGATGTTTTTTATGTGTACATCAACGTTTCGTCTTTATTTATAAGACTTCATCAGGATGATGATATAGAGAAAAAATGTCATGCAAGTACAGATACATGTAGGGTAGACATATTGGGAGGAAAAATAAAATGAAAATAATGGCCACTACTGGGTGGACGTCCGTACTTGTTGGAGAATAAAAATGGATGTTGTTTTTTTTTTTTTTTTTTTTTTTCAACATCCATTTTTATTCTCCAACAAGTACGGACGTCCACCCAGTAGTGGCCAATATTTTCATTTTATTTTTCCTCCCAATATGTCTACCCTACATGTATCTGTACTTGCATGACATTTTTTCTCTATATCATCATCCTGATGAAGTCTTATAAATAAAGACGAAACGTTGATGTACACATAAAAAACATCCATTTTTTGGTTTTCCTTTTTCATTTTCCCATCACGTCGGATTACCTTCATCCTTCTCTTCCCATATATATATATATATATATATATATATATATATATATATATAACATTACAAGATATTTTATGTAAGTCCAAACGACCAAATGTTTGAGTTCTAAAATAAGTTTAGTTAGAAATATTACGAACAATAAAATGAATGTGTTTATGTTTATTTTTTATAAGTGTGAATATGCGTGTGACAGTGTAGGCACTTGTGTGTGTGTTGCTTTTTGTCAGGGTGCGTAAACCTATGACTGTGTGTTTGTGTTTGTGTTTGTGTGTGTGTGTGTGTGTGTGTGTGTGTGTGTGTGTGTGTGTGTGTGTGTGTGTGTGTGTGTTGAGAAATGAATATTAGTTTCCCAAGCCCAAAGGTGCGAGGGAAGCAGAAAAGTAATGCTCTTGTTAACGGTATGCTGTTTTTTTTTCTCCAAATCTGAGCCTGAATAATGTTTTATTGGTTCATGCTTTTATTTTGGTCATGGTCCAAAATTACCAATTATTCTGAACTCGGAGTAGAATTAGTTAGACTCTAGGACAAAAAGACTTGTAATCGAAGTTCTGGGATCAATTCTCAAGAACCTTTGAGAGGTACTTGAATAAAATGTAAACATTACATTGTTATGAAATCTGTATTACTTTGAATAGGTAATAGTTTGAAATTTTTTTTTTATTTATCTGAGGTTGGAAAGAATCTGTATATGGTAGCAAAAGTAACATCACTTGGTTTATGAAAAGTCGTGTGTTATAATGGCGAGTTCTGCTGTCACTCAGATCCCAGAGAAAATCACTTGTTTTTACAAGTGAGCGATCACTGGTAACTGCCAGTGAATAAAAAAAATAATCCTTGTAATATGATTAAATCATATTAATTGCTTAAATAATTGTTGAAGGAAACTAAGAAGTCTCAATTTTTGAATAGGATTAATTCAAGTAAAATTCAGGAAGAAACTAAACAGGTCAGTTATTATAAACAAGCAGCCAATCAGAGATGTATGTTAAGTCACATGACTATCAAGAGTCCAATCAAAGGAGAGCTTGTAGTGTTTTGCAGGTGAGACACATTATTTGAATTGATTTTAATCCTGAGGCGAAGGTTGGTAGCAGGAGGTAAGCAATTAGTTTTGGATTAACCTTGTTCTTGTTGTTGTGGCACATGATTTAAAAGATGAATCAATTCGAAATGATTTCAACTGACCAGTAATCATAATGAGCTTAATCTTTTAGAAAATAATTATTTTCTGGTGGCTTTGAAGTATTCAATCAATTAATTCTTCCTTCAAACCATTTTGATGAGTTTTTAGAGGCTATTAGTGCTGAACTGTTTACAAAGGTTAGGGTTAGGGTTAAAGTTAGGGTTAGGGTTAAAGTTAGGGTTAGGGTTAAGTAAACAGCTAAACACTAATTGTTTAGCTGTTTACAAAGGTAAAAGACTATAGTGAGTATCAAATTTCGGTACAGTCGGGGAAACAGGGAGCAAAGAAAGGAGTTCCATATGGGTAAGGGTTAGAGTTAGGTTTAGGGTTAGGATTAGGGGTAGGTTACGGTTAAGTTTAGATTTAGGTTTAGGTAAGGGCTACGGTAAGGGTTAGGGTTAGGTTTAGAGTTAGGGTTAGGTTTAGGGTTAGGTTTAGGGTTAGGGTAACGGTAAGGGTAAAGGTTAAATTTAGGGTTAGGGTTAGCTGTAGGGTTAGGTTTAAGGTTTAAGGTTAGGTTTAGGGTTCAGGGTTAGGGTAAGGGTTTGGTTTAGGGTTAAAGTTAGGGTTAGGTTTATGGTTAGGGTTAGAGTTAGAGATAAGGTTTAGGGTCAGGCTTAGGGTTAGGGTTAGGATAAGGGTAAAGGTTAAGTTTAGGATTAGGTTTAGGGTTAGGGTAACGGTAAAGGTTAGGGTTAGGGTTAGGGTTAAGGTTAGGGTTAGGGTTTGGTTTAGGGTTCAGGGTTAGGGTTTAGGGTAAGGGTTTGGTTTAGGGTAAAGGTTTGGGTTAGTTTTAGGGTTAGGGTTAGGATTAGGGATAAGGTTTAACGTTAGGTTTAGGGTTAGAGTAAGGGTTATGTTTAGGGTTGGGTTTAAGGTTTGGTTTAGGGTTACGGTTCAGGGTAGGGTAAGGGTTTGGTTTAGGGTTAAAGTTAGGGTTAGGTTTAGGGTTAGGTTTATGGTTAGGGTTAGGGTAAAGTTTAGGGTTAGGGTTAGGGTAAAGGTTAGGATTAGGATTAGCTTTAGGGTTAGGTTTAGGGTTTGGTTTAGGTTAGGATTAGAGTTCAGGGTTAGGGTTTAGGGTTAGGGTTTAGGGTTAGGGTTCAGGGTTAGGGTTAGGGTTTAGGGTTAGGTTTATGGTTAGGTTTATGGTAAAGATTAAGTTTAGGGTTAGCTTTAGAGTTAGCTGTAGGGTTGGGTTTAGGCTTAGGTTTAGGGTTGGGTTTAGGGTTTAGATTAGGTTTAGGGTTAGAGTTAGGGTTTGGTTTAGGGTAAAAGTTAGGGTTAGGTTTAGGGATAAGGTTTAGAGTTTGGGTCAGGTTTAGGGTTAGGGTAAGGGTAAAGGTTAGCTTTAGGTTTAGGTTTGGTTTAGGGTTAGGGTTTAGGGTTAGGTTTAGCGTAAGGGTTAGGTAAACAGCTAAACACTAATTGTTTACAAAGGTACAAGTATCACTAGGACTTTTTGTGGAGATGAAAAAACTAAACAGATTTCTTTCCATTGGATTCTTGAGATATAATCACTCATTTCTTTGTTAAAGATACCACACACAATTTTCCCCAATTTTTGTGCAAGGGTGTTTTTTGTTTTGCTTTCGTGACGTAAATTAACTATTCGCTTGTTGTATATTGGATTTGAAATGGACGAAAATATATGAATTTAGTATGGACAACTTTTGTGGTAAAGAATGGCGCCGGGTTTAAAGGGTCTGAAAACGTTCTGCTGAAAGTAGAGTTGTTTTGTCTGCAAGGAAAATTGAGTTTTGGCTGGCGCCGTGTGCGTTTACATGTGTGTCAATTGAATAAGCATGTATGTGGGTGTGTATATATATATTTGTGTGCTTAGGATTGTGTCGTATGAATGCGTGTAATCTGAACGAAAACGAAAAACGCTGTGTTTGGGTTTTTATAAATGCGATTTGAAAGTGAATATCTTTTGTGTTTTGATTCGTTAAAAGAAACTACAGACTTGAACTTTTGTCCAATCATGAGTCGATATGTAAAAGCAACATTCACTGCCGCTGCTACTCCAAACATATGTATGGTGATTGTGGTTTAGTTTAATGTAGCAAGACTTTAAAGCGTTCCATTGTTATAGAAGGGGGCAATTAGAAGTGTACAATTTTTATGGAAGGGGCAATTAGAAGTGTACAATTTTTATGGAAGGGGCAATTAGAAGTGTACAATTTTTATGGAAGGGGCAATTAGAAGTGTACAATTTTTATGGAAGGGGCAATTAGAAGTGTACAATTTTTATGGAAGGGGCAATTAGAAGTGTACAATTTTTATGGAAGGGGCAATTAGAAGCATACAATTTCTATGGAAAGGGACAATTTGAAGCATACCATTTTTATGGAAGAGGACAATTTGAAGCGTTCCATTTTTATGGAAGTGGACAATTTGAAGCATATTATTGTTATGGAAGGAAACAATTCTAAGCGTACAATTTTTATGAAAGAGAACTATTTCAATTGTACCATTTTAAGGAAGGGCACAATTTTAAGCGTACCATTGTTATAGAAGGGCACAATTTGAAGTGTGCCATTGTTATAGAAGAGGAAATTTGAAGCATACCATTTTTATGTAAAGAGACAATTTGATCATGAATGAAAGGTGATTTTCATTGATAACAAACATGTATTTTGTTTGATTGTGACTTACAAGATATTGGACTTCCCCTCAGAGAGGACGTTTATTTGGTGCCGTGACCAGGATTCTCAACAAGGGCAGAAGACAAAAAAGAAAAGGGGTCACACACATCGAATGGGTCTTAATTGAAAGAAAAAGAAAAGTTTGAGTCAGGCAACAACAAAGTAGGAAGGAGAAAAGCGATTTTTAAAAACGCAGAGCAGGCAGGGTGGATATAGAATAAGAAAGGAAGAAGGATTATTGAGAAAGGACAAAAAAAGAAACCATCGAAGGAAGAAAAAAGAAAAAAAAAGTAAGTTTAATACTCACAATGGATACAAACGCACACACGGCCACATTAACACAAAAAAATGTGCGTTGTGAAATGGGGAAAATAGTAAACATTTAAAATAAAAGTAAGAGAAAAAGGAGAAGAAAAAGAAAAAAGGAAAAGAATGTAATTGTTACACACACAGATGATGATGATGATGATGATGATGATGATGATGATGATGATGATGATGATGATGATGATGATGATGATGACGACGACGATGATGATGATGATGATGATGATGATGATGATGATGATGACGATGACGATGACGATGATGATGATGATGATGATGATGATGATGATGATGACGATGACGATGACGATGATGATGATGATGATGATGATGATGACGACGACGATGATGATGATGATGATGATTGTTGATGCTGTGTTTTATTTTTATTTCTTGTTTGCTTTTTTTTCATTTCACACAGACATTTTAATTTGGAACACTCATACACACACAGAAATGAACATTTCAAAATAAAGAAAAATAAATATGCACACAAATACAAGGTTACGAGAGAATGCACTCACAGAAAAAGAAAAAACACTCACTGATTTAAATAAAAATTAAAAATGTAATTTTGCATATCAATGAATAGAAAAGAAGGCGAGAGATAAATAAAAAAGACACACAGACATTTTTCTATTTTCTATTTTTTTAAAGACAATTGTAGAATTTTTGGGCTTTGATTTTTTAATGCTTGGTAAATGTATTTTTACTCGCTTGATGATTGCATATGGATTAAATTAATTATTGATTTTATGCGGGAGTGCATTAGTGGGTGTGCTAGGGTATGACATGGAAGTCCACGCATGGGATGTTGGTCATCACAACCCGAATTGCAGTGACAATTCTGTGCATTCCTATGACGCCATGGGTTGAAGGGCGCCTAAGCCAGGCTATGAGGCAACGGTGGCTAAAGAAAGCTGACCTGGATTGTAAGCGATGTTGCCTTACACCCCAAGGGTGCATCAGGTGAGAGGGCGTAGAGGTCTTCCGAACTTGAGATCATCCTGTATCTCTACAAAGCCACCATTCGCCCATGCATGGAGTATTGCTGCCACATCTGGGCTGGTGCATCATCTACTAGTCTCTCCCTCCTTGACAAAGTCCAAAAAAGAGTAGTCAACCTAATAGGTCCCTCACTGTCAGCTAAGCTCCAGCCCCTGTCCCATCGCCGCAATGTAGCATCCTTGTGTTTGTTTTACAAATACTTCAATGGATTATGCTCCGATGAGTGTGCTGCTCTGGTGCCCCCTCGACGTAAATTCACTAGACTAACTCGACATTCTACTAAATCTCATTCATTCACTGTGGAGGTCCCCAGATGCCGGAGAGCATTCTACTCAAATAGCTTCTTTCCTCGTGCTGCTGGCCTCTGGAACTCCCTCCCTGTCCCCTGTTTCCCCGACAGTACTGACATGCAGAAATTTAAAACTAATGTAAACAGACATCTCGCTGCTCAGATCCCAATTTAAGCTGAACCACCAATCCTTCCCCCCCTTTTCCTTTTTTCTCAGTAGCCCCTTACGTTTACAGTGGCGTCCTGCCTTGTTTGGGGTGAACCATGTGAAAAAAAAAAAAAAAAAAAAAATGATAATTTGGGGAAAGAAAAAGAAAGAAAAAGAAAGAAAAAGAAAGAAAAAGAAAGAAAAAGAAAGAAAAAGAAAGAAAAAGAAAGTAGACAGTAGACTCTACTTGCTCATTTGGTGTTTGGGTGCAACCTATACTTTGTCTTTGGACTGTGAGCTAGAAAATATTTAGGGATAAGTTCGTATATTAAAGGGGAGGAATGTTAAATAGTAAAGGGGGTACGTTTGCTAGTATTCATCTGGTGATTTGGATTCGAGTGTCAACGATGACACGTACACAGGAAAATCGAGCTTCATCAGGTAAACGGGTATGCACTCAATGCATAGACAAAAGAAGACATGACGTCACATAGCTCAAACACAGAGAGATCAAGAGAAGTAGGTTAGTTCGTGGAAGGTTTTTGAGTGAACAGCATGTGTAAAGAATGACTTAAAGAATTGCTGTTGTGAGACTTTAATTCCAGGTGACAATGATCCCCCTCTTATGGAAATAATCGTGGATGAAAGGAGCTCAGTCTCAAGAAGTGGCACGAGGTAGGATTTTATTTTGCTGTTATGATTTGCGATTTGCATATATTTTGTTTTATTGGGACTTACAAGACATTGAATCGCCTCTCAGAGGTGAGTTATATGTAATATTCTTTCTTAGATTCAAATTTTTTTCATGTGACCTTTGTAATGGAAAATAACTTTATTATGATAAAAGACTAAAATTTTGCAACATGATATTTTGCTTCTGTGTACATTTTATGATATTTTGCTTGTGCGTATATTTTATGCTATTTTGCTTCTGTGTACATTTTATGCTATTTTGCTTCTGTGTACATTTTATAATGTTTTGTTTCTGTGTACATTTTATGCTATTTTGATTCCGTATACATTTTATTCTATTTTGCTTCTTTGTACATTTTATAATATTTTACTTCTGTGTACATTTTATTCTATTTGGCTTCTGTGTACATTTTATGTTATTTTGCTTCTGTGTACATTTTATGATATTTTGTTTCTGTGTACATTTTATGATATTTTGCTTCTGTGTACATTTTATTCTATTTTGCTTCTGTATACATTTTATGATATTTAGATTCCATGTACATTTTATGCTATTTTGCTTCTGTGTACATTTTATGATATTTTGCTCCTGTGTACATTTTATGATATTTTGCTTCTGTGTACACTTTATTCTATTTTGCTTCTGTGTACATTTTATGATATTTTGCTTCTGTATACATTTTATGATATTTTGATTCCATGTACATTTTATTCTATTTTGCTTCTGTATACATTTTATGATATTTTACTTCTGTGTACATTTTATGATATTTTGCTTCTGTGTACATTTTATTCTATTTGGCTTCATTGTACATTTTATAATATTTTGCTTCTGTGTACATTTTATTCTATTTGGCTTCTGTGTACATTTTATGCTATTCTGCTTGTGTGTACATTTTATGATATTTTGCTTTTGCGTACATTTTATAATATATTGCTATTTTTTCCTTTTTACAATATTTTGCTTCTGTGTACATTTTACAATATTTTGCTTCCATGTACATTTTATAATATTTTGCTTCTGTGTATATTTTATGATATTTTGCTTCTGTATACATTTTATGACATTTTGCTTCTGTGTACATTTTATTCTATTCTTTCTTCCATGTACATGTTCTGATATTTTACTTCTGTGTACATTTTATGATATTTTGCTTATGTTTACATTTTATGATATTTTACTTCTGTGTACATTTTTATGCTATTCTGCTTGTGTGTACATTTTATGATATTTTGCTTCTGTGTACATTTTATTCTATTTTGCTTCTGTGTACATTTTATAATATTTTGCTTCTGTATACATTTTATGATATTTTGATTCCGTGTACATTTTATGTCATTTTGCTTCCATGTACATTTTATGATATTTTGTTTTTGTGTACATTTTATGATATTTTGCTTCTGTGTACATTTTATAGTATTTTGCTTCTGTGCACATTTTATAATATTTTGCTTCTGTGTACATTTTATGATATTTTGCTTCTGTGTACATTTTATGATATTTTGCTTCTGCATACATTTTATGATATTTTGCTTCTGTGTACATTTTATAATATTTTGCTTCTGTGTACATTTTATGATATTTTACTTCTGTGTACATTTTATGATATTTTGTTTCTGCATACATTTTATGATATTTTGTTTCTGTGTACATTTTATAATATTTTGCTTTTGTGTACATTTTATAATATTTTGCTTCTGTGTACATTTTACAATATTTTGCTTCCATGTACATTTTATAATATTTTGCTTCTGTGTACATTTTATGATATTTTGCTTATGTTTACATTTTATGATATTTTACTTCTGTGTACATTTTATGATATTTTACTTCTGTGTACATTTTATTCTATTTTGCTTCTCTGTACACTTTATGATATTTTGCTTCTGTATACATTTTATGATATTTTCATTCCGTGTACATTTTATGTTATTTTGCTTTCATGTACATTTTATGATATTTTGTTTCTCTGTACATTTTGTAATATTTTGCTTCTGTGTACATTTTATGATATTTTGCTTCTGTGTACATTTTATGATATTTTACTTCTGTGTACATTTCATGATATTTTGTTTCTGTATACATTTTATGATATTTTGCTTCTGTGTACATTTTATGATATTTTACTTCTGTGTACATTTTATGATATTTTGTTTCTGTATACATTTTATGATATTTTGTTTCTGTGTACATTTTATAATATTTTGCTTCTGTTTACATTTTATGATATTTTGCTTCTGTGTACATTTTATGCTATTCTGCTTCTGTGTACATTTTATGATATTTTGCTTCTGTATACATTTTATGATATTTTGCTTCTGTGTACATTTTATGTTATTTTGCTTCTGTATACATTTTATGATATTTTGATTCCATGTACATTTTATGATATTTTGCTCCTGTGAACATTTTATGATATTTTGTTTCTGGATCTGCGTTGACCGGTAGTGTATTTATATGCAATTTGTTTTTCTTTTCTATTTTAAAATTATACTATTTTCTTTTCCTAAAATATTACTTTTTGTTCTAATTGAAGGGAAGTATCTCTGTATGTACGAATACAAAGTAATTTCTCTGATTTTTAGATGGTGTCCCTGTCAAAATAATTTTGATCCAGACAGTGTATTTTCTGGAGTGAATTAATTCTATTTTATTTTTCTGAGCAACATGCTGCAACGATACACAAGAAAAACTGATCAATTAGAAAATATTGATTCTGTACGAAGAAAGCAACTAATGATGGCAAAGAAATAATAAATCAACTGACTTTACTGTATATATTAGATTAAACTCATCTGTAAAAAAAAAAAAAAGCGGGTTTGTATGCAGGCCAACAACTCAACATGATAAACAGGAACATGAGACAAGAAGAAAACCTGTACAGAGATTAAAGCACCATAATAGACTAAAATACCCTAACCCTAACCAAACATTTGATAACTCATTTCTATTGCAATGTTTTCAAGAAAAAACAAAATCTAAACAAAAAGTTAAAAACATCAATGAGATTTGATAGTTTTTTTACAGTTTTTTTCATTAATTATTTAAATGATTAAAGAGAAAGAAAATTAAAAATATTGAAATTCAACATAATTTTCATAAAAAATGAAAAAAATTTAACATTTTCTTTTCATTTTTTATGATAATAATGTTGAATTACAATATTTTGCAATCTTTTATGAAAATAATAAAAGATTGAAAAATATTGCAATTCCACATTATTATCATAAAAAATGAAAAAGAAAATTAAATTCAACATTATTTTCATAAAAGATTGAAAAATTTTCAATTCAACATTATTATCATAAAAAATGTAAAAAAAATTCAATTAAACAGTATTTTCATAAAAGATTGTAAAATTTTCAATTCAACATTATTATCATAAAAAATGAAACAAAATTCAATTCAACATTATTTTCATAAAAGATTGAAAAATATTAGAATTCAACATTATTATCATAAAAAATGAAAAGAAAAATCAAATTCAACATTATTTTCATAAAATATTGAACAATTTTCAATTCAACATTATTTTCATAAAAGAGTGAACAAGTTTCAATTCAACAATATTTTCATACAAGATTGAAAAATTTTCAATTCAACATTATTTTCATAAAAGATTGAAAAATTTTCATTTCAACATTATTATCATAAAAAATTTAAAAAATTTCAATTCAACATTATTATCATAAAAGATTGAAAAATTTTAGATTCAACATTATTTTCATAAAAGAGTGTACAATTTTCAATTCAACATTATTATCATAAAAAATGAAAAAAAAATTCAATTGAACATTATTATCATTAAAGATTGAAAAATTTTCAATTCAACATTATTTTCATAAAAGATTGAAAAATTTTCATTTCAACATTATTATCATAAAAAATGAAAAAAAAATTCAATTCAACATTATTATCATAAAAGATTGAAAAATTTTCAATTCAACATTATTTTCATAAAAGATTAAAAAATTTTCATTTCAACATTATTATCATAAAAAATTTTAAAAAATTCAATTCAACATTATTATCATAAAAGATTGAAAAATGTTCAATTCAACATTATTTTCATAAAAGAGTGAACAATTTTCAATTCAACATTATTATCATTAAAGATTGAAAAATTTTCAATTCAACATTATTTTCATAAAAGATTGAAAATTTTTCAATTCAACATTATTATCATAAAAAATGAAAAAAAAATTCAATTCAACATTATTATCATAAAAATGAATAACAAATTGAATTCAACATTATTATCATAAAAGATCGAAAAATTTCAATTCAACATTATTTTCATAAAAGATTGAAAAATTTTAGATTCAACATTATTTTAATAAAAAATGAAAACAAAATTTCAATTCAACATTATTTTCATAAAAGATTGAAAAAATTTCAATTCAACATTATTATCATAAAAGATTGAAAAAATTTCAATTGAACATTATTATCATAAAAGATTGAACAATTTTCAATTGAACATTATTATCATAAAAGATTGAAAAATTTTCAATTCAACATTATTTTCATAAAAGATTGAAAAATTTTAGATTCAACATTATTTTCATAAAAAATGAAAACAAAATTTCAATTCAACATTATTTTCATAAAAGATTGAAAAAATTTCAATTCAACATTATTATCATAAAAGATTGAAAAATTTTCAATTCAACATTATTATCATAAAAGATTGAACAATTTTCAATTCAACATTATTACATAAAAGATTGAAAAATTTTCAATTCAACATTTTTTTTATAAAAGATTGAAAAATTTTCAATTCAACATAAAAAATTTTAAAAATTCAATTCAACATTATTATTATAAAAGATTGAAAAATTTTCAATTCAACATTATTATCATAAAAGATTGAAAAAAAATTCAATTCAACATTATATTCATACAAGATTGAAAAATTTTCAATTCAACATTATTATCATAAAATTTTTTTAAAAAATTCAATTCAACATTATCATCATAAAAGATAAAAATTTTCAATTCAACATTATTATGATAAAAAATTTAAAAAAATTTTAATTCTACATACTTATCATAAAAAATAAAAAATAAATTAAACATTATTTTCATAAAAGATTGAAAAATTTTCAATTCAACTTATTTTCATAAAAGATTAAAAAAATTTCAATTCAACATTATTATCAAGAAAAATTTAAAAAATTCAATTCAACATTATTATCATAAAAGATTGAAAAATTTTCAATTCAACATTATCATCATTAAAATGAAAAAAAAATTCAATTCAACATTATTTTCATAAAAGATTGAAAAATTTTCAATTCAACATTATTATCATAAAAGATTTTTAAATTTTCAATTCAACATTATTTTCATAAAAAATGAACAAAAAATGTTCAATTCAACATTATTATCATAAAAGATTGAAAGTAATTTTGGCAAAATCGTATGTAAATTTGACAGCAAAAAAACTGCTCCTCTTACCAAATAATCGATTGTCTGCCGATTGCAATGATTGGCTTCATGCCAAAAATGTTTTCAGTATCATCTGATGAAAAAGAAATGACTGCAATGACGTACATTAATTATTTTCCTTTCCAACCAATGAATGAATTGACAAATTCCATTAAAATATTCTTGTTTTAATAATGTTTTTGAGATTACGGTAATTTTCAATTTAATATTTGGATAGATCTAAAATGTGATCTATGGATTCTTTTTCTATGGAATTTGTTTGTTGTAATTGTTATTTATAATTTTTTTATTTATAATTTTTTTATTTATAATTTTTTTATTTATAATTTTTTTATTTATAATTTTTTATTTATAATTTTTTTATTTATAATTTTTTTATTTATAATTTTTTATTTATAATTTTTTTATTTATAATTTTTTTATTTATAATTTTTTTATTTATAATTTTTTTATTTATAATTTTTTTATTTATAATTTTTTTATTTATAATTTTTTTATTTATAATTTTTTTATTTATAATTTTTTATTTATAATTTTTTTATTTATAATTTTTTTATTTATAATTTTTTTATTTATAATTTTTTTATTTATAATTTTTTTATTTATAATTTTTTTATTTATAATTTTTTTATTTATAATTTTGGAAATGGTTTCCTCTTGTTAGTTAACCCTTCAATCCTTTCTTAATTAACCTTTTGGCTCGGAGCGAAGTGTAGTATCTGTTCTGATACTACACTTCATCTTTACTGTCCTCGGTTAGTGAATAAGAAATTCTTCTAGACTGAGGCAATTTAAATTTTTGTCCCAATCCAGAGTGCCCCATTTCGGGGAGCTGAATTTTCCACACATTACTCTCCCCTCATAAATAGGGACTGCTATTCACGTCTTGGTGTTGATGGTAGTTCAAATGATCGAAACTATCAAGAGTCATCTCGAAACTTCTGAAATTCGGTTTTTGTTATCACAACTTGTCGGACGTTTTGACTTCCGGTCTTCTTCAAGTGACGTTTTGACTTCCGGTCTTCTTCAAGTGACGTTTTGACTTCCGGTCTTCTTCAAGTGACGTTTTGACTTCCGGTCTTCTTCAAGTGATGTTTTGACTTCCGGTCTTCTTCAAGTGACGTTTTGACTTCCGGTCTTCTTCAAGTGACGTTTTGACTTCCGGTCTTCTTCAAGTGACGTTTTGACTTCCGGTCTCCTTCAAGTGACGTTTTGACTTCCGGTCTTCTTCAAGTGACTCATGTCAAACGCTTAAATAGTTTCACACAAAGCAACTTCAAAAAAATGACTCATGTCAAACGCTTAAATAGTTTCACACAAAGCAACTTAAAAAAAATGACTCATGTCAAACGCTTAAATAGTTTCACACAAAGCAACTTCAAAAAAATGACTCATGTCAAACGCTTAAATAGTTTCACACAAAGCAACTTAAAAAAAAAGACTCATGTCAAACGCTTAAATAGTTTCACACAAAGCAACTTCAAAAAAATGACTCATGTCAAACGCTGAAATAGTTTCACACAAAGCAACTTCAAAAAAATGACTCATGTCAAACGCTTAAATAGTTTCACACAAAGCAACTTCAAAAAATGACTCATGTCAAACGCTTAAATAGTTTCACACAAAGCAACTTCAAAAAAATGACTCATGTCAAACGCTTAAATAGTTTCACACAAAGCAACTTAAAAAAAAATGACTCATGTCAAACGCTTAAATAGTTTCACACAAAACAACTTCAAAAAAATGACTCATGTCAAACGCTGAAATAGTTTCACACAAAGCAACTTCAAAAAAATGACTCATGTCAAACGCTTAAATAGTTTCACACAAAGCAACTTCAAAAAAAAAAAGCCCGGGGAGAAAAGTTGGCCGGATTTTTTTGATAATCAAGATAAGAAACCAGTCCGAAAATATGCCCCAACCCCAACCCCAACCCTAATCCTAACCCTAACCCCAACCCTAACCCTAACCCTAACCCCAACCACAATCCCAATCCCAACCCCAACCCAAACCCCACCCCCAACCCCAATCCTAACCCTAACCCCAACCCTAATCCCAACCCCAACCCTAATCCTAACCCAACCCAAAACCCCAACGCCAATCCCAATCCTAACCCAACCCCAACCCTAACCCCAACTTCAACCCCAACCCCAACTTCAACCACAACCCCAACCCCAACCCTAGCCCCAACCCCAACCCCAACCCTAATCCAAACCCCAACCTCAACCCCAACCCCAACTCCAACCTCAATCCTAACCCTAACCCCATCCCCATCCCCAACCCCAACCCCGACTCTAACCCCAATCCTAACCTCAACCCGAACCCTAACCCCAACCACAACCCCAACCCAACTCTAATCCCAACCCCAACCCCAACCCCAACCCTAACCCTAACCCCAACTCTAATCCCAACCCCAACCCCAACCCTAACCCAAACCCCAACCCAAACCCCAACCCAAACCCCAACCCTAACTAAGATAAGAAACCAGTCCGAATATTAGGAATAAAAATGGAACCCCCCTTCCAATTACAAAGAAATATTATATTTATTCGATTAATTGTAAACTAAAATGAAAATTTAAGGTTGTTTATTTTCTGCAAATTTCATCAATTTTATTGTAGGCGAAATAAGATGGCTCTTATATGACAAAGTTCTTTTGTGAATGTTAATGAGAGTTTTCTAAGGAAACAACATTTGTTATCTTTGTGCAGGGTGGATAATTTTTGTCCTCTGTAATGGCATCGCATGGGTCTTGACGTAATGTGTCTTTCTAAGGATCTAAAGATAATCTTATTTACTGAACATTTTCTACCAAAGATCACAAGTTGTATAAACTTTACGAACTGAACATTTCTTCACTAAAACTGACTTTTATATTCCTGTAAAATTTTAGTTATTAATGCTTTTGTTTCCTTCATTTTTCATTTACAAAACTCTATTCATGTTAAGTTAGCACTTGCTAGCTGGTGTTGGGATTAAATATCCCTGGAAGAAAGTTCAATTCTCGCACATGAGAATGCAATAACAATTATGTAGATAAGTGCAAAATAGAAACAGGGCAACAGCTGTTGTGAGAAGGAACACAGCAACAATTGTATATAAGTTTAAAACAGTTTTGCTTGTGAGAAAACATGAGGGCATATATATACAACAAATGTTGAGTTCAAAGGTCAGAAAGGAGGAAGTTAATTTAGGTTTGCGAAAACGTGCTTCGCGAACTTATCTTGTGGGAGTTCTGGTAACAGGTTGCACGTGCGCCCACCTCCAATTCTGGCTCTTGTCGAGATGTAGTCACTTCAGTTCAAGATGGTTGGTAACAGGAAGGAGTGGGGACTCTCTGCGACTGCCGTCGAGGGCTTTGTCTCAGAAGCATCCAGCCGCGGTCCTACCAGATTCAAAAGGTGGGTCGAAAAGAGGCCGGGACACAGCGTGCAAGCGTTTTTATGGGCTGACTCACGTGACCCTAAGGGAGTAAGGGTTGGGATGCCTGACAGCCAATCCGTGAGACCCTTAAGGGACAAGGCTGCAGTCAGTCAGTGAAGGGGACGTTAATAAATTCCAATACTAAAGATAATCAGAGGTTGACGTGTCACGAAGAAGCTAGATGAGAGGAATATTTGTGTTTAAAGAATTAAGAAAATGTAGGGGTAAAGTACCCCCAGCAATTACACATTGCACTGAGTTTTGGGATCAAAGAGATGGCCGATAAGTTAATTGTGTTCATGTGATATGGCTACAAGTACCCAACTCCGATGCACAATTTGCTTTATTTTGTGTTTGACGGATGGCGGACAATTTAAAATTAAAATATAGTTAAAATATAGTTGGAGAGATATGTACGTATGTAAACATATCATCCATCGGAAGATTTAGTATTTTGTCAGATGAGTATTTATTTACTCCTCTCCAGGAGTTAGGCACAAGGCCAGTTTTATCTTACTCCCATAAGTAAGATGTGACCCAAGGTCGGGTCGGGAAAGTCATCATCATCATCATCATCATCATCATCATCATCATCATCATCATCATCAACCGGTTTATTTGTTGAATCAGGCCACAATTAATCCTCTGATGAGGGTGGGGTTTGAAAAGCCAGCACCCGAGAAGGTGAGCACTCTGGCCATTAAAAATTGCCTGGGCAGCCCCGTCGGCATTCCCCGGTAGAGGCGCCTCAGGCAGTAAGCAATAAACTTACTCCTCCCCAAAGAGGGGAGGTGTTGTAGTATCAGCAATAGAAATCTAGCTAGCCCTCCTCCCACTCCCTTCCCATATCCCCTCTTCCGGTTTCGGGCTCACCGTCAGCAGTTCCGGTTTGTACACCTAAGTAAATAAACGTGTTTCACTTCAGCCTCCTTGTATTTTCGTCTAATCGACATCAATCAATGTATACGGGTATCACAACATGGTGTCAGAAGTGGTTGCAAATGAGTTATAGACATCTACAGTTATCGTAGAAAAGTCGAACAACAACAGAGAAAAAAAATAGAGAAGATAAACAAAAAAAAAAAAGAAACGGGTCAGCAGTCTACACGTGGAGACGGTAAAAGAGGAACTCAAAACAAGTAAGTCACGGTGTAAAGTGAATCTACAAAGTCACGGACATAATACCAAAAAAACAAAAAAAAAAAAAAAAAAAAAAAAAACAAGCAAACAGAGAAACGCTGTCGAAAAACGCCAGAACAAGACCCTGTGAAGGTAGGCGATTCGCTATTCATATCCATATTGTTATTGTTATTTTTCTAAACCAACAACAACAACAACAACAAAATAATTTATATACAAATACCGTACGCTAATAACTCAAGTTACACAAAAAAAAAAAAAAAATAATAATAATAATAATACGTATTCTTTTTCATTTCTTCTACGTGTACTAATTCACTTTATCAACAATGGCCTGTCAATTACCTCCCCCGTCTATGGATTGGCAGAGTGCCAATTTACCAAAAGATTTCGACAGATTCGCTCGACAGGTTATGTTGCACTTTAACGGACCTCTCAAAGATGCAAGTGAAGACGTGAAAGTGAATTATCTGTTGCTATGGTCGGGAATAGAAGGCCAAGAGTTGAGTGACACATTTGAATTTGAGGCAGGGGAAGCGTGCAATGTAGAACACTACATCAAGAAATTTCGCGCATATATAGAGCCGAGGTCAAACTTCCGCGTCGCGAGATACCAGCTCCTACAGTGCCGGCAACAACCTGATGAAGCAGCCCACGGATTCTTGAAGAGACTAAGGCAAATAATAAAACAGTGCGAGTACGATCTCCCCGTCGAGAAAACCCTTCTGGTCGACCTTTTTATTTTTGGACTGAACATAAAGTCCACACAAAAGGCATTACTCAAAGAAGGAAAGAATCTCAGCATCGCAGAAGCGCTACATGCTGCAGAGACGGAAGAGGCAACACTGAAGCAGGTGGAGGCAATACAAAACACACATAGAGAACCAAAGATCCCCGAGAAAAGAACAGAAGATGCCCACGCAATAAAGACGGGGAAGGAGTACTATAATAAATGTTACTTCTGTGGAAAAGGCCATTACAGAGGTGAATGCCCAGCAAAAGGAAAAACCTGTGGGAAGTGCCGGAGGACAGGGCATTTTGCAGTTGTTTGCCGCACCAGAGACACAAAAGACTCTATTAATAAGCACGATAGACCTCCAAGATCGGCAAAACCCCCAAGATATAGAAACGCTCACAACATAACAGCACACAGCGACGAAGAAGACGACGACTTGCCAAAAGAGGCATATTTCCATACCATATCAGCAAAATCGCATACTCCAACAGATGCTAGAGAGGCATATGCGGAATTAAGAATAGGGAACAACAGATCCCAAATAAAAATAAATGCAAAGGTGGACACAGGCGCTATGAGCAACCTTATCCCTTGGGAATACTTCAAAAAACTCAAGCATGTACACCTTCAAGACACTCCTATCCGACTATTAGCCTTTGGGGGTGTTCAAATCGACCAAGTGGGCGTATGTCACCTAGGAGTCAGATATGGTGACAAGTTCACAAGTACCAACTTCCATGTAGTAAGAAGTGATGGACCCGCGCTACTTGGCCTCCAGACATCTAGGAAACTAGGACTAGTGACCCTCAATTTTACAATAGGGACCAATATACCAAAACAAGACCACACCACTTTACCCGCGGCAGTACAATCAAAACCAGAAGGAGATACGAAAGAAAGAGAACGGATACTCAAGGAATTTGCTGACATATTCGAAGGCATTGGCTGCTTGCCAGGGGAGTACAGCATCAAGATTGACCCGTCAGTACCCCCAGTAATACACCAACCCCGTCGGGTACCAATAGCCTTGAAAGAGAAATTCAAAGCAGAGTTAGACTCCCTTGTAGCTCAAGATATAATAACCCCTGTAACAAAACCGACAGCCTGGGTCAACTCTTTTGTATGCGTCACAAAAGCCAATGGATCTGTCAGACTATGCCTGGACCCTAAGGACTTAAACAGGGCAGTGTTGCGGCCACACTTTGTTACACCAACATTTGAGGAAATCATCTCCAGACTTCATGGAGCAAAATGGTTCTCAATAGTGGATGTGAAATCAGGCTACTGGAACATGAAGCTGGACAAAAAATCAAGAGAACTTACAACATTCATCACTCCTGAGGGGCGCTATATATTTAAGCGTTTCCCAATGGGGGTCAAGAGTGCGCAAGACGAATTTCAGCGAGCCATGTTTGAGACCTTTGGGGACATTAAAAATGTCCTCTCAATATCGGACGACACCGTTATCGTTGGATTTGAGGAGGATGGCAGCGATCATGACATAGCACTCAACAAACTCCTAGAAAGAGCTCGGTCTAAGAACTGCAAATTCAACCCGGATAAATTAGTGGTCCGCACGCAAGAAATCTCTTTTTTTGGCCACATTATATCAAGGGATGGAATAAAACCAGACCCAAAGAAGACAGAGGCGATCGTCCAAATGAAACCACCAAAAGACGAAAAACAATTAGCAAGCTTTCTTGGGCTAGCAAATTATTTAAACAAATTCTCGCCACAACTGGCAATGCTGACCAAGCCACTCCGAGATCTTCTGTCAACAAAAACTCAATTCATCTGGACTGAACAGGAACAGATGGCTTTTAACAGCATAAAAGACGAAGTAGGGAAAGCAATTGTGCTTAAATATTTTGATCCAAAAGCGCCAATAAATATACAGGTTGATGCATCATCAGCTGGACTGGGCGCAGCCCTCATCCAAAATGGAATGCCGGTCGCTCTAGCAAGCAAAACCCTGTCGGGGCCTGAGACAAGGTACTCGAACATAGAACGCGAAATGCTAGCAGTGGTTTTTGGGCTGGAAAAGTTCCATCACTATGTATGGGGCCAAGCAGTGACAATAATAACTGATCACAAACCGCTAGAATCAATAGCCCTAAAGAATCTTGCTAATGCACCACCAAGGTTAGCGAGAATGTTACTTAAAATCCAAGGCTATGATTTCACAGTTAAATACAATCCAGGAAAATCCATTCCCATGTCCATGTCCAGGATGTCACCAATCCCAGGGGAACCAATCAGGGATGTAGACATCAACATACATCTACTTAACGCACACGTGAACACATCCCCAACTCGCTTGCTAGATATCAAGGCAGAAACACCCAAAGACCCAGTATTAAAACAGCTCACCAGCACAGTTATGTCTGGATGGCCAGAAAATCGATCCTGCTGCCACTCTCACGTACAAGCTTTTTGGAATTATAGGGACGAAATTGGCCTCCAAGATGGAGTACTCCTTAAAGGCAACAAAATCATCATACCTCGCTCACTTCAACCAGACATCCTACAACAACTACATTCATCCCACCAAGGGATAGAGAAAACCCGCTTACTGGCCCGAACAGCAGTGTTCTGGGTCGGTATCAACAAAGACATAGAGGAACTAATTAGAGACTGCTCCACATGTCAGAAGTACCAACCCAGTCTCCCATCAGAAACACTACTCCAGCACGAGACCCCTTCTTACCCATGGCAGTATGTCAGTACCGACATCTTTACCATGGAAGATAAGGAATTTTTACTGGTGGGGGACCATTACAGCCGCAGCCCTTTCATACGGCGTCTCCACTCGACGACATCAGCTGCAGTAATCCGACAAATGAAGCTCCTGTTCGAAGAACGAGGTGTCCCGGAGGCAGTATTCAGTGACAATGGGCCCCAGTATTCCAGTGCAGAGTTTGAAGATTTTGCCAAATCGTACAACTTTAGGCACACTACCTCGTCACCACTCCACCCCCAGTCAAACGGGTTCGCAGAAAGGATGGTGGGCGTCTGTAAAAAGTTGTTGTTGAAAGCACGAGAAACGAACACAGACACCCACCTAGCAATGATGGCATACAGGGCCACACTGCTATCAGCTCAAATCAAATCCCCAGCAGAACTACTGAATGGAAGACCCATGAGGACCCCACTAGTGTCGAAACAACAACTAGGGGATGAACAAACAAAGCTAGAGTTGGAGAAGAGCAAAGAAGAAACAAAAAAGTGGTATGACCGAAAGAATAGCCATCAACACACACAGTTACATACCGGCCAACAGGTTCATGTTCAGGACAAAAGAACCAGACTCTGGGAACCTGGAAAGATTGTGCAGATCGCAGCAGAGCCAAGGTCATATGTAGTAAAATTCGCCAACGGTGGAATCCATCGCAGAAACCGGCAGTTATTAAGGCCAACAAAGGGAAAGGCGGACAACACGAAATGCCAGCACCAACAGAAAACTTGTTGTGGCACACACCGAGTCGCTTACCCTCACAGCACTATCCCAGCACAGGGACCACGGCCAGCCAGTGGTCAACCATCAACCATCTCAAGCACACATCCACCAGATCCATCAACACCTGCCAAACTACGTAGGTCGAACAGGACGAACAAACCCACCCAGCGGCTCGACCTGTAACAGAACAAAATGAACTATCTCCCCCACCCCGCAACCTCTCCAGCCCATCACAGCCCAACGTACTTCTCCTTTAATACAGAAGGGGATGTTGTAGTATCAGCAATAGAAATCTAGCTAGCCCTCCTCCCACTCCCTTCCCATATCCCCTCTTCCGGTTTCGGGCTCACCGTCAGCAGTTCCGGTTTGTACACCTAAATAAATAAACGTGTTTCACTTCAGCCTCCTTGTATTTTCGTCTAATCGACATCAATCAATGTATACGGGTATCACAACAGGAGGCGAAGCCTGGGAGGATGGACTTCACACAGGACAGACCCATAGACAGGCGTAAATCAAGCCCCGAAGGCCAAGACGATACCAGTCTATGGGGTGCAGTATCCATCGGAACAGATACTACACTTTGATCTTAGCCAAAAGGCCAAGATTCACATATTTTAATGTGTCGAACAATGAAAAAAAGAGTAAATAATAAACTGAATTTTTTTTTATAGTATTGAAAGCAGTTGTTGTTGTTGTGGTTGTTGTTGTTGTTGTTGTTGTTGTTGTGGTTGTTGTTGTTGTTGTGGGCGGTTGGGGAATGAATAAAGTCAATTGAGTGTATCTACAAATTCCAATGAAAAAAAGTTCTACTGGCTTATCATGACCAAACTGAATGAAAAGAAAGAGAAAGAGAAATCAAAGAGCAACAAACTGGCTGAGAATGTCACTGGCTGCGGATGGTCACTCTTTCTTTTCTCGCTTTCTTTTGTGTTACCTATTAGTTGGCATTATCAGGAAAAAGAAAGGCGGAGAAAGGCTGGTTGGGGGAGAGGGGAGAACTGGTTGGGGGAGAGGGGAGGGCTGGTTGGGGGAGAGGGAAGGGTTGGTTGGGGGAGAGGGGAGGGCTGGTTGGGGGAGAGGGGAGAGCTGGTTGGGGGAGAGGGGAGGGCTGGTTGGGGGAGAGGGGAGGGCTGAGCTAATGGAGCTCTAGTGCATATACAAGTTACTGAGTGTTAAAATGTGGAATAATATTAGGTTATGGGTTTAGGGTTTTGGGGATGGCGTGGTGGCTGAGTGGTTAACGACGCGGAATGAGGACCTTAAGTTTGAAGAGTCAGCCATAGAATACACTCCACTCGAGGTAATGTGGTAAAAGAGCAATCGCTCATGGAGTCTTCATAATTCTTCATAATTAAAAAAAAAAAAGAAAAAAAAAGGACAAATTTATTCTTCATAATTTAAAAAAAAAAAGAAAAAAAAAGGACAAATTTATTCTTCATAATTTAAAAAAAAAAAGAAAAACAAAAGGACAAATTTATTCTTCATAATTTAAAAAAAAAAAGAAAAAAAAGGACAAATTTATTCTTCATAATTTAAAAAAAAAAAAGAAAAAAAGGACAAATTTATTCTTCATAATTTAAAAAAAAAAGAAAAAAAAGGACAAATTTATTCTTCATAATTTAAAAAAGAAAAAAGAAAAAAAAGGACAAATTTATTCTTCATAATTTAAAAAAAAAAGAAAAAAAAAGGACAAATTTATTCTTCATAATTTAAAAAAAAAAAAGAAAAAAAAAGGACAAATTTATTCTTAATAATTTAAAAAAAAAAAAGAAAAAAAAAGGACAAATTTATTCTTCATAATTTAAAAAAAATAGAAAAAAAAAGGACAAATTCATTCTTCATAATTTAAAAAAAAAAAGAAAAAAAAAGGACAAATTTATTCTTCATAATTTTAAAAAAAAAGAAAAAAAAAGGACAAATTTATTCTTCATAATTTAAAAAAAAAAGAAAAAAAGGACAAATTTATTCTTCATAATTTAAAAAAAAAAGAAAAAAAAAGGACAAATTTATTCTTCATAATTTAAAAAAAAAAAAGAAAAAAAAAGGACAAATTTATTCTTCATAATTTAAAAAAAAAAGAAAAAAAAGGACAAATTTATTCTTCATAATTTAAAAAAGAAAGAAAATAAAAGGACAAATTTATTCTTTATAATTTAAAAAAAAAAAGAAAAAAAAGGACAAATTTATTCTTCATAATTTAAAAAAGAAAAGAAGAAAAAAAGGACAAATTTATTCTTCATAATTTAAAAAAAAAAAAGAAAAAAAAAGGACAAATTCATTCTTCATAATTTAAAAAAAAAAAGAAAAAAAAAGGACAAATTCATTCTTCATAATTGAAAAAAAAAAAGAAAAAAAGGACAAATTTATTCTTCATAATTTATTATTTGTAAGGTGTTTGTGATGATCAACGCATTTTCTAATACATGGAATGAAAACTAAGAATTTGTAAAATATGGTGTTCAAAAGCAGTAACGGCAGGAATGTGGTATTTACGTATCAACTTTTGATTGGACAAAATTTCTAATCAACAGTTTTCTTCAGCCAATCAGAGAAGTGAAAATATTCAGTGCCGAAAAACACAGAGTTTCTCTCTTTTCGTTCTGGTATTTAATCTGAGTTCTCTCTGACCTAGTGATTGACCTGGAACGTGTTAACACTTCAGTTCCAGAATGGAGGACTCATTCAAGTGTCCTGCTGTGATACACTCAAAGAAGAAACGCCCGATCACGCTTTCTTCCAATTCCACAAACTCCGGTGGTTCTGGAGGTATGTCAACAATGGTGTTTCTCGCAATCCTGGCTGTAGTGCAGATGGTGGTGTGGACGTCGCGTCTAAGAGATGATCAAGGGGTTGAATCTTTTGCTGATCAGGATCTGATCGCTTTCTTCAGCACCAGCTGAAGGTCAAGATCAGATGTGATAGAAAAAGTTTACATTCCTCGGTTTTTTAAAATAAAAAGTAGCAAGCTTGTGTGTGTAGAGACAAAGTTTATTGTTTGGTGCCAAAATGAAAATGCTTAAACTTGTCTCTGCGCAATCGACTCGACGTGCGCATTCGCTTGAATTAATTAAAAAAAATTTTTTTAAGCCAATCAAATGTATTTCTCTAAATTTATCAAATTTGCCGTTTTGATACACTCGGAATGCACATAAAGCCAGATTTTTCCTTCAACAATAATATTTTAGCCCAAATCCACGACAGAGCTAACATCGACATTTCTTCAGCCCCCTCGCCCCTCTGTCGGACCTTGGGAAAGCTGAGTATGCCTTTTCTAAACTCACGCACACATAGCCATGCTGACATCAACGCACACACACATACACAATGCATTACCTCTTTCACTATCGTACGCATACGCACACTAAAGGCGACACACACACACACACTCCTTGAATCCCCTTTCAATGTCGTCTGCTGATTTACGCTGATTGAAAACAAATTTATAAACGTAACCATTTTAATACTTCATACATTTCTCACTGAACTTTCTAATATGAAAACAAATGATTATTGACTCTATTTAATAACTTTCAATGAAATGTAATTTATGTAATTGAGTGCGGAAGTTTTGATTACGATTTTTCAGACCTGTGAATAATTCACAGCCCTTAAATTATCGACTCAGGCTTCCTGGATATCTCAACTAACGAATCTCCCTTTTCAGCAAGGACACTCAAATATGAACAATTATTCTGTTTTCCTATCTTTGTAGACTTCCATTTTAAACATATATAAAATATCTTTTTTGTGAATTTATTTTGTTTGTTTTTGTTGATATCATTTCTACCGATCTTACGTCATGCATTTATTCCCCCCTTAAATGACCCTCGTAAATTCGTCTCTCTCTCTCTCTTTCTCTCTCTCTCTCCCTCTCTCTCTCTCTTTCTCTCTTTCTCCCTCTCTCTCTTTCTCTCAAAATAAATAAATAATTAAATCTATAAACATTATATAAATTTAAAATCCACATTGGCTAAACACATAAAAGTCCCCCGTACAAAGATTTAAATCAACATATACTGGTACTAAACCTTATTTCTAGAATCCTTATTCCAATTTTGATCAAAATCTATTAAATGATTTTGATCTAAAAAATATAAATTAAAGGCTTAAGCTAAAGGGATCTAAAGAAGAAATTGAAATTAAGGGTATCTTGTTTAATTGGTGTCAAATGGATCAAATTTAATGCAAATCTGAAATATTTAAATTTTCAAATCGACAGGTTGTACCCATATTATTTATTTGATATTTAATACTTATTGTTCATATTTCACAAAAATTGGAAGCACCTGAATTTTCACAAACAGCTTTTGTCCCCTTTTTACCCCCTTTGCATGAAACTAAACTAAATATAGTCCACATTTTGACCCCTTACGCCTAGCAGCTGTTTTAAAATTTATACTGATTGCTTAATTAGTTTAGGAGTGGATCCTGTACATACAAATATATGAACATATAAACATGAATCCCACTTGTGCTGCAAGAACACTCAAAATATGAACAAATATGTTTTCCTATCTTTGCAGACTTGTGGCTGTTTTCATCCCCAGTTTTGGGATCGGGTATTTTAGGCGATGGTCGCGTCTTTAGAGATTACCAAGCACCGCGCTAGAAAATTAATATTTGTGTCGCTAAATTGGGACTAGACCGATTCGATAAAAAGCGTATATGTTTGGTATAGATCACCAGTTAGCAAGTGCTAACTTTAAACAATTGAATCTTGTTAATATAAAGGAGAAACTGTAAGTAAAAATAAAACATTTAAATAGCAACAATTTTACAAAGATGGAAAATATAAACGATAAAGTTTGTTGTAAGGTTGAAAAGTTTTTAGCATATAAAAACGACACAAGCGTTAAATTTGTTTTCAAAGTTCCGTATCCGCGTGTGTGTATGTGTATGTGTGTTTACATACTTGGGTTAAGCTGTTATTGGGAGAAGAAAGCAGCCATGATTAAAGAGTGGATTTTGGGCTTCACATTTCAAGTGGGGTGATTCTTGTTGTTCTTGCTGTCTTCATGGAGAGCCGAGGCGTCGTTGGTGTCGTCAGCGAACTCTGATTTCTTTTGACCAATTCACTGTTTTTATAGTTTTCACACCTACTTCAGATTAAAAACATGTGTGAACACTTTTCACTAATGTTCAAACTCTGTATGTACTTATTTTACTACCGCAACTAACCGCAAGGTGATTCCCTTTACAAGAAGGAAAAAAAATTAAAAGAAGAGAAAGAAGAGGAAAGAAAGGGAAAGAGTAAGCCGAACAAACCTAGAAAGAAAAAGGGTAACTAAGTTAGCACTCTCCTTCAATGCCCGTTCGTTTCATCGATTTATTGATCTGCCATTTTAAACATCTTTTGTGAACTTTTGTACTGTTTATTTTGTTTGTTTATCATATAACATTTCTCTCGCTCTCTCACACACTTGAATATTGCTTAAAACGGGTTTCTTTAAAATGTTTCTATAAAACTGGTTCTCCCTAAAACAAGAACCCTAAAAAGGGTCCTCCAAATGTGTACGAAAAGGAGTCAAGTATGAGTACGTGTTCCCTACCTGAGCATGGCGCACACAGTTCCAGGTTCTGTCAGACCCCAGTTGTGTTCGAGTAAGTTTAGCCTCTTAGCTAGTCGAGTGAATGAGTTAACCCCCCCCCCTCCTCGATAGCAATCCTCTAAGATACCAACTCTCCACTTTCAATTTTTTTATCCTCGGCCTCTACCAAATTGAATTTATCTTGGAAGGACAGCACCCATTCTCCAAACTCCATCCCCCATTTTCTTTTTTCTCCCACTTAAATCCCACTTCCATTTAAAGATTGACCTGCTTGTTTTCGGTTCTGAACAAACCAGAAAACAGTGGGCAGTCTATTATTTACAAAGGGTTGGGAAGGTCTTACCGGTTTTTGCTTTTCTTTCTCCCACTCTCCATCATACTCTAATGAATTTCTGTATATAAAACCATATTTATGAAAAATAAAAGTTCAAACCAATTTTGCGATATCTTAAATAAGATGACTCCTAGAGTAAATGTGGTATTGTGGTGACTGAGATAATTCTAGTTAAGACATTTTTTATCATTTTTGACCAACGATGACCAACGACCCCCATTTCCCACACTTTTGATGGCCTTGCGCCTAATTTGTTTTAAATGTACATTTAAAAAATATTTTCTGCAAATGAATAATTAAAAGTGTAGTATCTGTTATCAGCAACCTAACCCGACACCCGACGTTTTACTATCGACGAAACTATTGTTTATATAAAAATAAATATGCAACGAAATTACAAATTACAGAATATCAATGTATTTGATGTAATTCAACAGTTTTAAGGTAAAGTTGGAATCGGTAGAAAAAACTTTGGGTATCTTTTACAATAATCCGCAGAGTGAAAACGCTCAAAAAACAAAGATACAACAAATAAAAGTAACTGTAGCCGATAAAAGTTATTTTCACACTTACCTGTGACATTCGTTTGTATTTTTAAGCCGTTTCAACTGCTATTTATTAGAAATCAGTATTTTTGTCACACGAACATGGGGGGGGGGGTCGTAAGCGAGGCTGGTAAATAGGCTCGTCGGCGCCATTTTTTTCTAGTAAAAATCCGTGCCCCAAAAAACAAGAATTTTTTTTTTACATCTAATAAAAACCCATTTATACTACGTAAAAATACAAACAAATGTCAAAGGTAAGTAGGAAAATATCTATTCTCGACGTAGGTCACCTTCACTTGTTGTATATTTATTTCTTTTATCCCGTTCTCGTTCGTTTTTTGGACCCCCGTCCGCGACTCTGCGGATTATTGTAAAAGAGACTCAAAACTTTTGTATTCATTCATTTCGATAAGTAAGATAACAGACGTTATCGCAAGTTTCATTGTCCACGTGAAATGCCGAAATGAAAATTGAACGGAAAAATAGTTTTTCTATTACTTTCCGGACTTGGTTATGTCTCCACGGGTACTGACTTACTGCAAAGTTAAAGTATCAGCAGCTGCGAATGTCATTAATATTTATATTGCTATGTTCATATATATATATATATATATATATATATATATATGAACATAGCAATATAAATATTAATGATATATATATATATATATATATATATATATAGAGATTTAGATTTTTCACTTATAAAATAGATCATTCAGTGAAGACCGGGGTTGTTCCAATAAAAAACAAGCTCGATGATACTCGATTACAGAGTACACAGCATTTATATGTGATTTCATGAAGGCTTACGAAAGCATTCTTTTCAGGACACCAATGATCACCATTAAAGATATTTTTTCTTACAAATACTATTTATTCAAATTAAATGTTTTTTTCCTCTTCTCTTCTTAAGTGACCTCAACTATTGCAACGCCACATTGTGTATTGTCGGCAGTTGAAACCAGTATTCCAGACATTTAATTTCCCTGATGATCTGCCAAGCAAGTAACTGCTTGGTAGTGAAACACGTGTAGGAAAAAACATTTAATTTGAATAAATAGTATTTGTAAGAAAAAATATCTTTAATGGTGATCATTGGTGTCCTGAAAGGAATGCTTTGGTAAGTCTTCATGAAATCACATATATATATATATATATATATATATATATATAATTCTTATTCAAGGTACTTAATTTCCCTGACGATCTGCCAAGCAAGTACCTGCTTGGTAGTGAAACACGTGTAGGTAAAAAAACACTTTAATTTGAAAAATGATAAATAAATAATTTCTGAATGAAAATATCTTCTGTGGTGTTGTTTGGGCTCCTGAACGGAATGCTTTGGTAAGCTTTCAAAAAATCACATATAAATGCTCTGTACCCGGTAATCGAGTATCATCGAACTTGTTTTTATTGGACTAATCCCGGTCTTCACTGAATAATCGTTTTTCTAAGTGAAAAATCCAAATCTCTCTCTCTCTCTCTCTCTCTCTCTCTCTCTCTATATATATAGTCTAAAGAAGATTTGAGTTGTTTTAAACAAAAAGACAAAAAAAAAAAAGGAAAATGCAGTTTAAATTCCCACAGAAACTAACTAAATCCAAAATAGTGCAGATTTAACATTCGTTGGAAAATTCATAAAAAAAATAATAAAATATATAATAGTAAGTAAATAAAATAAAAAAGGGGGATTAAGTATCTAACAGTGAAACAAAAACAGGAGACCTTAACGTAAACATCTAATATTAACACGGGGATCATCAGCTGTTTACCATGAAACTGTTTCGGAGATTTAAAAACAGGACAGTTATATGCATGGCTCTCCAATGGTACAGATCAAACTACCATTTCCCCAATCAAGTGTCGAAATAATTCACCTTAAAATGTTACTTATAAATAAATAAATAAATAAATAAATAAATAAATAAATAAATAAATAAATAAATAAATAAATAATAATAATAATAATAATAATAATAATAATAATAATAATAATAATAATAATAATAATAATAATAATAATAATAATAATAATAATAATAATAATAATAATAATAATAATAATAATAATAATAATAATAATAATAATAATAATAATAATACTACTACTACTACTAATAATAATAATAATAATAATAATAATAATAATAATAATAATAATAATAATAATAATAATAATAATAATAATAATAATAATAATAATAATAATAATATACACTACCATTAAGACTACCGTACGATATGGTAATTTTCATATCAAATAAAATTCTTTATAACAATAGTAATACTAGTAATAATAATAATATATATATATATATATATATATATATATATATATATATATATATATATATATATATATATATATATATATATATATATATATATTAGTACTTCATGTATCCACATAAAATATTATAAGGAGATATAATTTTTTATGTGTTAGTTTTCAGTATTTCGATACGTAAGTAGAGTTAGGTAGTAAGGGGATAAAACACGGGAGCCTCTGTGTAGCTTGATTGCCATATATATTTTCATTGCTTACTATATATATATATATATATATATATATATATATATATATATATATATATATATATATATATATATATATAT
>OY744555.1:35516064-35533564 GCA_963556195.1 Sepiola atlantica
GAATTTATGTGGATATAGTTTGTTTAAATGGATTTGTAGAGTAATCTAGTGACTGATAAATAAATTAAATATTTTTGTATTTTTGTGAAGGTCGGAGTTTTTGCTCTTGAAGTTTAAGTGGATATAGGTTGATGAGGTATTTGTTCGTTTTTATTGTGTTTATATTAGTAGAGGGGGGGGGGTAGTTAGACATTATGTGAATCGGTCAGACCAGTTTATAAGCAATGCTTGTCTCTTGTGGACACACCCCTTGAATATTTCATCGCGGACATTTAAACAGGCTGTATTCGGATCGATGATGGCCTTTGAAATGTGGTATTTTTCAGCGTCACATAGAGGACATCTGTTTATGGCTGGAGAGAAGGATGGTTTTCTCTCAATTATTTTCCATTTGATGGTGAAGGGTGTATTTTCTTCTTTAAGCTGCCATATTCGGGTCGCGAGTGCCGTATTAGCCTTGTTTTTGTATCTGAAGGAGTTTCTGTGTGCGTATAGCCTTTGTTTGAAGTTTCCCTTCGTCATCCCAATATATTTTTCTGCATTACTGGTATTCTGGTCTGTGACGGTTGCTTCATATATGATTGAATTGATTTTGCAATTTCCCTCCAGGGGGCAGTTGTTTTTGTCTTGGCATGAGCAGCCTGCGTTTGTAATTGTTTTGGGTTCTGCAGAGATAATTTTTCTTATTGAAGGGGCAGTGGAATAGCTGACCTTAACAGAATTTCTGTTAAAAAGTTTGTGTAATTCATTTGTGGGTGGGAAGTGTTTGTCGAGTAACTTGAGGAAAAGTTTGCCTACCTTTGTTTTGGTATTGGTCGAATAGGGTGGGGAAAACCAGATCCTTCTATTGCGGGTCCCCCGTGGTTGGTCTCGGTTGGGGGTGTATGAGATTTCTTCTCTGAACCCGCTGTCGCGGGAGTGCTTTGTTGTAATATGGTGCTGCTTGGTTTAAATGTCCGCGATGAAATATTCAGGGGGTGTGTCCACAAGAGACAAGCATTGCTTATAAACTGGTCTGACCGATTCACATAATGTCTAACTACCCCCCCCTCTACTAAACAAACTATATCCACATAAATTCCAAGAGCAAAAACTTCGACTTTCACCAAAATACAAAAATGCAAAAATATTTAATTTATTCATCAACCACTAGCAAAATCTACAAACCCATTTTAACAAACTCAAATATTTCATATTTCCAACTAAGTTACCTCCCTTAGATCCGAATTTCTTCATTAAAATCACTCCAATCTGGGAAAAGATTTTTACACACTAACGGTTTTTTAGAACGCATACCTTCAAAAATATAACGGCTAATGATACAAATTCATAATTTGGCTCACGGGAATTTCAGAGAAACCCTTTCTTTATTTTTGTTTTTAATCTTTAATTTTTTATTTTTTATTTTTTATTTTTTATTTTATTTTTTTATTATTATTATTATTTTTTAATCTTTAAATTTATTTTTAATTTATTTTTATTTTTATTTATTATATTTTTATTCTTTCTATTTTTATTCTTTCTTTCTCTCTCACTCTTTTTTATTCTCTACATTTTTATTCTCTATATTTTTTTAATTCCTTTTTTTAACCCCTTTTTTATTCTTTTTTATACCTTTTTATACTCTTTCTCTTTTTTTATTCTTTTATTCTTAGTATTGAAATGTTTTTTTATATATATATGTTTTTTTATATTTATTTATATATATATATTTTTTCATATATTTTTTTATTTTTTACCCCCCTTTTTTATTCCCTTTAATCTTGAATTCCCCCGTGTTTTAAATCTCAACGGTCTTATTACACTAAATTCAAATTTAAACAAACACACACAACATACTGAGCAAATAACGCGTCCCAACAAGAGTGTCATGTGACCTCACATTTCCAAAACAGATGACAACAGAAGCTGAAGAGAGCCGGATGGGTAAGACCTTCCGTGCTTGAAACCGACGGTACGAATGTTGTACTAATTTTTCTGTACCAGAATAAATAAATATTATGCTCTTAATTTTTCACTTTAATTCTTAATTAATCGAGCACTCTGCTGGGATTTTTCCTACCATTCTACAAAGAAGTATATATATATATATATATATATATATATATATATATATATACACACACATTGCTCTTTATTATAGAATGGAGGATACTAAAAAAAAGTCTGATACTCTTATAAATAAACAATAGTTTTTTATCGTTTTTCTGAGAGCTACGTCACACGTCCTAATCCTTTAGTGAGGTCAGTTACATAGAATGATTAGTCAAGGATAAAAAGTGGGCGTCAACCGAAACGAAATCGTCAGTCAACCTTGCATCAATGATTTTGTACAGTTTGATTATAATCTTAATACAAACTACAACTCGCTTGATGCGCTTTTCTTTCACTTCTACTTTCATTAACAGTCAATCGAGAGTTACCTCCCTCTCTCAGCAGAATTTGTGTGACCGAAGAATCAACTCCCGTTGCTTCAAAATCCTCGCTAAAAATCTAAATAAGATTCTGTAGACAAGGATTATTCCAACTTTGGCTCTTGTAGAGATCGAATACACGAGCGAATTTTATTTTAGAAGAGTTCCAATGGTTTCGGGGGCAGTAACTCTCTTTTTTTTAGTTCGCAATGTCTCCAAAAATGGAAACTATCCATTTTTTAAATAAGAAGTCATGCAAATTCAATTAATAGAACATTTTTCGAAGACCCGATCTATACAAGAGCCAATATCTGCGATAATTTAATATTTTAAACTATAAAAAAATCAAAAAATCTGTTAATCCAAACAATAGGACTGTTCGTTTTGCTGGTTTTGAAATGAAAAAATATACTGTTGATTTTCCCAAATTCTATTTTCTTCAATAAATGTTCTATCAATATACTGTTGATTTTCTCAAATTGTTATTTCTTCGAAAAATGTTCTATTAATTTAAAAAATAGATATTTTCCATTTTCGGAGACATTGCGAATTAGAAAAAGAGAGTTACTGCCCCTTAAACCATTGGAACTCTTCTAAAATAAATTTCGCTCGTGTATTCGATCTCTACAAGAGCCCCAACTTTTAGTGAAAACAAACAAATAATTAGTTTTTTTTTAAGTTAAATTTCAAACAAGTTCGTAAATTTGGATGATTCGGACTACTGTTCTCATCTTGAAAGGTTCGAAGTTCGACAAGATGAACCTGAAAAAGGTCGAAGGTTGTGAGAAGAAGAACATCCAAGATGAGAGCAATTGTCAAAATAATCCAAATTATTAATCCTCATCTAAAATATAAGTTGGTAAATGGCTGCCATTTTGACATTATTATTGTTACACCGGCCGTTCTTACACAGGAGAAACAACACCGGTTGTCACTATAAATAGTGCGAGACACCAGAAGACAAAACACAGTCTTGTAACTGTCTAGCCAAGAGCTAGTCACTTTCTTACTTTGTTAATACACTTGTTAAACCAACCCTCGACTTGACTTCCTTTATTTATTATTTACTGTGGAACAACTTCACAACAATTATTCAACCAGAAATTCTGATGGTTGAATAATTATGTCAAAATGGCAGCCATTTACCAACTTATCGGGTTTTCCTTTTCAGCTTATTTATAATACTGAAACGCACAATATATCCCTAATGACTAATTGGGTACTACTCCAGATGAAGCGTCTAATTTCCGTGACTGCTCGGCGGCAACGATCAGGCAGGTCACGGAAGCGCCCGAGAACTGCGAAGACAAAAACAAGGCTGAAGCAAAAGTGAAAGTCGTAAAATGGAAGAGTGGCAGACGACAATATAAGACGAAGAATACAAAAAAAAAAAAAAATACATATATTTGAAAAAAAAATGAAAAAAAAATGAACAAACCATAGCTGAAGAAATATAAATAAACTTTTTTTTTTAATTTTTCGTGGGCCAAATGAACCATTTAAATTTTTTTTGTCTTTTTTTTACATAAATCAAAGAAGTAAATGCTTTTACGATATTTAGGCAACTTTTTTTTTGTCTTTTTTTTTCTAACATAAAACAAAAAAGTATGTTATTTTTCTTAGGATATTTAGACAAGTTGTTTTAATATTTTTTTTGGGGAGGGGGGGGTTCATATATTTTCTCGTCGAGGGTCACGGTTTACGGATACGTTTGCGGCCGGTTCGAAAGGTCTTCCTACCGCTTGTTTTGTTGTGCTCAGTGCAGATGATTGACAGCAACCTGATCGGTCACATCTGCTTCAGCCTCGTTTTCGTCTCGGCAGATCTCGGGCGCTTCCGCGACTTGCCCGATCGTTGCCGCCGAGCAGTCACGGAAATTAGGCGCTTCATCTGGAGTAGTACGACTAATTGTATATGGTTAGTTGATTACAAATGAATATTTTACTCGTAGCTGAGAAGGGTTGTGAGTTCATACCTTTTCCTATCGATCTGATAAGATTTAAACTCATCATGTTTAGCCCATTTTATAACTAAATCTCTCTTCAAATACTTATTTCTAGTTTTTTTGTTTTTTTTTGTGGGCAAAACAAAATCCCACCTCAAATATTTATTTTTACTTTTTTTTGTGGGGGTAGGTTTGACCCCTTTTTAAAACTATATTTCTCCTCAAATATTTACTTTTAATTTTTTTTGGTAGGGATAGGTTTAGATCATTTTAAAAACTATATCACCTCTTAAATATTTATTTTTAATTTGTTTTTGGTGTGAGGAAGTTTAGCACTTTTTTAAAACTATACTCCCACTCAAATATTTATTTAGTAAATCTCCTCTCAAATATTGTGGAAATTTCGATATATTTTCTAAGTAAGACATCGGTTACTTCCCTTTGTTTGAAGGCTGTCAATTTGCTTACGTGCCAAGTTGAAGGTCATATGGATTAGTTGCGTGGGAGTTGAGTAGGTTGACGCCATTTTGTGTCACGTGATTTCTATTTTTAGCAATGATGCATTAGTTCTGTCTCGATTGATATTGGCGCGAAGTTTAATCAGAACAGACTTGGACGCCTAGCAGTCATCACCTGTAAAAGCTGTTTCTCCGTCCTTAGGAGGGACGTTAAATTTTGTGAAGAATTTCTACTTGAAGAAATTTAAGAGATAGAATATCTCTTGGCAAGAATTGCCTTTTATGTATGAAATATTTTTCCTTCGGTCAACGAATATTATCCTTGGGAAGATGTTTCAAGTCAGAGACTTGAAATGAAGAATTATGGAGAATTTGAACGAGATAAAGATAACTCCGGGAACGAAATTGCCTATGTTGAAGAGCTTAGCTCCCGTGAACTGAAATACTTTGCTGTTGAGAAGATTCTAATCAGAGATTAAGAATCGTAAAGAGTGATCGTACTTGCAACACAGATCGATTTGAAAGATATAACTTTGAAAGTTGGATCCTTACATTCACGCGTGATGCTATTCGGGACACACGGTGAAAAAAGCAAGTATTATGTTTATTTGAAATTTGGACTGTTCTTGTGACGTATTTCTTACGTTGGATTTGCTATAAGAAAATTATTGAAGAAAAAAAAGAACTTTAGGACAGACGTTTGATAAAATAAAAAAAAAGGGTTATTTTTACCAAGAAAATTATGACAGAATTAAGCACGGTTTGTCAATTTTATTACTTTTGATTGTAACTTTGGTGTAAAGAAAAAAAGAGACTATTTGATTGAATTTGTAAGAATACTGACTTTATAGTAAGTTCATGTTTTAAAAGGATTTATTCCTTTTCTTAGATTGTGTCAATTTTTGTTGTATCTAACTTTAATGTTCAGAAATCCTGATGTTGTATTTTTTTTTGATTTTTAATTTTTTTTGTACGTTATCTAGGAATAATTTATTTATTCCAGCTTTGGAAAAAAAGCAGTCCAAGCTACCTTTATTTTGTAAATAAAACTTTCTTTTAACTTTTATGAACATATTCTTCCATTCCTTCTCTCTTGTTATAATTTTTTTTGTGATAATTGTCCTAGATAACATGACCTTTGTTTAGAGCGGTTTTCGTTAACACCCACGAAAAATCCGACAATATTTATTTTTTATTTTTATTTTTGTGGGGGCAGGTTTAGCCCCTTTTAAAAACTATATCCCTCCTCAAATATTTATTAAATTTTTTTTTTGGTAGAGGATGTTTAGCCTCTTTTTAAAAGTATATTCCCCCTCAAATCTTTATTTTTAATTTTTTTGGTTGGGGTAGGTTTAGCTCCTTTTTAAAACTATATCCTCTCTCAAATATTTATTTAAATTTTTTTTTTACTTGGTGGAGACTCTCCACTCCACTGGAGAGAGGTTACGCCCCTTTTAAAAACTCCCCCACCTCAGATATTTATTTTACATTTTTTTGTGGGGGTAGGTTTAGCGTCTTTTTAAAACTATATCCCCCCCCCCAAATATTTACTTTTAGTTATTATTTTTTTTTTGTTGGGTGTAAGTTTAGCCCTTTTTAAAAACTGTACCCCACCTCAAATATTTATTTTAATTTTTTTTTTGGTGGGAGTAGGTTTAGCACCATTTAAAAAATTATATCCCACTTCAAATATTAAAATTTTTTTTTTGGTGGCGGTAGGTTTTGCCCCTTTTTAAAACTATATCCCTGCTGAAATATTTATCTTTAATTCTTTTTTGGTGGGGGTAGGTTTAGCCCCTATTAAAAATTATATCCCACTTCAAATATATATATATTTTTTGTGGGGGTAGGTTTATGCCATTTTTATGAAAATGTTTTTTTTTTTGGGGGGGGGGGGAGAGGTTTAGCCTGAAAACTAAATCCCCACCTCAAATATTTATTTAAAAATTTTTTTGTTGGGGTAGGTTTAGCTACTTTGTAAAACTACATTTCCCCTCAAATATTTATTTTTACTTTTTTTTAGTGAGGGTAGGTTTGACCCTTTTTAAATCTATATCCTCCCTCAAATATTTTTGGGGGGAGGGGGGTTAGGTTTAGCCCCTTTAAAAACTATATCACCCCTCAAATATTTTTATTTAATTATTTTTTTTTGTTGGGGGTAGGTTTAGTCCTTTTTTAAAACTATAATCCACTATCAAGTATTTATTTTTAATTATTACTTTTTTTGTGGGGTTTAGCTCCTTTTTAAAACAATATCCCTCCTGAAATATTTTTTTTTTTTTTTTGGTGGGGGTAGGTTTAGCCTCTTTTTTATAGTATATTCCTCCTCAAATATTTATTTTAAAATTTCTTTTTGGTGGGGGTAAGTTTAGCCCCTTTGTAAAACTATATCCCTCCTCAAATATTTTAATTTTTTTTTTGGTGGGGGTAGGTTTAGCCTCTTTTTTATAGTACAGGGTGTTTCAAAAGTCTTGGGAACATAACGATTTTTAATAACTCAAAAACTATTAGGAGTTGAAAAATGAAATTGGTACCGTTGGAAAGGTTAAAGTTTCAAGTTTTGTGGGGAATCTTCAAAGTTGCTCAATATGAGCACCATTCGTCACACGGCAGACATCTAGTCGATAGTCCATTTCCTGCCAAACGGGTTCCAGCATCTTGACGTCAATGGTTCCCACAACTGCCGTTACTCGTTATCTCTTGGAAGGGGCGGCACATAGACTTGTTGCTTGACAAAGCCCCAAAGGAAAAAGTCACACGGGGTAAGATCTGGAGACCTAGGAGGCCAGGGCATGAGAACGTCATCACCTCGCCCAGATCTCCCAATCCATCTACCAGACAGCCTTGTGTTAAGAAACTGCCTTACTCTAAAACTCCAGTGTGGTGGTGCACCATCTTGTTGAAAAATGAAGTCATCAGATTCTGCTTGTTCCAACTGAGCCATTAACCAGTCTTCCAGCATGTTGAGATAGGATTCACCAGTGATAGTTGCCTCTTCAAAGAAGAACGGTCCATAGACACCTTTCTTGGAAATTGCACAAAACACGTTCACTTTTGGTGAATCTCGCTCGTGCTCAAGAAGTTCATGAGGATTCTCAGTACCCCATATGCGAGTGTTATGCTTGTTAACTTTGCCATTCAGATGGAAGGTCGCCTCATCGCTAAAAACAAGCCGGTCATCAAAGCCGTTATCTGCCAACTTCTCTTGCATTGCAATGCTATAATCCACTATCAAGTGGTTGGGGTAGGTTTATCCCCTTTTTATAAACTATATCTCTCAACAAATATTTATTTTTAATTTTTTTTTTTTGGTAGGGGTAGATTTAGCCCCCTTTCAAAAACTATATCCCCCTTCAAGTATTTATCTTGTCACGAATGCCGCCGGTCGGGACCACCGAAAGACTTTACGTGACAATGATAAAAAAAAAGTTTTTAAAAAAAGTAAAAAAAAAAGGAGTCCGGAGTGGCTCGTATTATCCCAGGTTCAAAATAAAGCATGTCAAATGATATGGGATGGGGATTTCTCCAATATAAGACCGTCAGGAAACAAACAAAAGATTCGAAGAAACGACAAAAAGACATTAGGACTTAAATTTATATTCATTTATTTAATGAAACTGTATACTAGAAAAAAGGGGAGTGTATCTATAAAACAAAACGAAATAAAACATCAAAACAAAAGTATATTCTTAAGAAGAGGGGGGGGGATTGTCTATCCTATCTCTATAGTAGCAGGATTCATTTCTACACAAAAATATACATATATATAACAGCCCTAGGGGGCGAATGTCCGAGAAGAGATATTCAGGTTGTTACTTACAACTGGATGCATTGTTCGATTTAGAGTAGATATTTCCGGCATGTCGTCGTAGCCGTACCTCCTTGCACATGTAGTTTTGAAATACATTTTTTTCTCAGGAAAAACAATTCCTGGCTGGTTACTTTTTCTCCGCTTAGTTCAGCGGGTCGTCTCGCCCGAGCCGAGGGCGGCTATAATTCCATTTTCAACAGGCTCGTCTCGCCCGAGCCGAGGGCGGCTATAATTCCATTTTCAACAGGCTCGTCTCGCCCGAGCCGAGGGCGGCTATAATTCCATTTTCAACAGGCTCGTCTCGCCCGAGTCGAGGGCGGCTATAATTCCATTTTCAAAAGGCTCCACTGCGATACTGTAGTCGCACATCGGTCGTCTCACCCAAGCCAAGGGCGGATATAATTCCATCTTCAAATTCCATTTACAAAAGGCCCCTGCCTTTCCTCGCGACTTTCTTGTCGACGGTTGTTCATTTCTTCCCCGTTCAGCGCAGAGGTACTCGGGAAGACTGACTATAGTTGTCCTCAAAATATGTCCGTCTTAACCCGGCAGCTAACGTACTTCCATGCCGGCATCCTTCGTCCTCTGTGTCGCGTTAACTTCCTGTTTCTTTTCTTCTTTGCGTGCGGCTAAAAGTTTTTTTTGTCTTCACTCTCTCGTTTTATCTCTTTTCCTGACGTCATTCGAGTCGGATTATTATAATTTCTCGGTCGTGTATAAATATGCAAAAATGAATCCTATCTCTCTCCGTAAACCAGAGTCGTGAGTTCGAATCTCGATAGCTCTCCCTACATTTGTAACAATTTTTAATTTTTTTTTTTTGGTTGGGTAGGTTTAGCCCCTTTTTAAAACTTAACCCCTCCTCAAATATTTATTTAAAATTTTTTTTTGGTGGGCCTAGGTTTAGCCCCTTTTTAAAACTATAATTTACTATCAAATATTTATTTTTATTTTTTTTTTTGGTGGGCGTAAGTTTAGCCTATTTTCAAAACTATATCCCCCCTCAAATATTTATTTTTAATTATTATTTTTTTGGCAGGGGTAAGTTAAGCTCCTTTTTAAACTACATTCCCTCTCAAATATTAATTTTTAATTGTGTTTTTTTTTTTGATGGGTGTAGGTTTAGAACTTTTAAAAAACTATATCCATCTCAAATATTTATTTTTAAATATTATCTTGAAGATTTGCTAAGAATTTTAAAGCAACTTTGGTGCTTCTGTATATTTTTGGGGCGAAAAAATTTTTTTAAGGGGGAGATAACTGGTGCTTCTGTATATTTTAGGGCCGAAAAAAAATCTTTTATCTTTATTTTTGAAGAGTTAAATAAGGGGGAGATAACTGGTGCTTCTGTATATTTTAGGACCGAAAAAAATCTTTTATCTTTATTTTTGAAGAGTTAAATAAGGGGAGATAACTGGTGCTTCTGTATATTTGGGGACCGAAAAAAATCTTTTATCTTTATTTTTGAAGAGTTAAATAAGGGGGAGATAACTGGTGCTTCTGTATATTTTAGGGCCGAAAAAAAATCTTTTATCTTTATTTTTGAAGAGTTAAATAAGGGGGAGATAACTGGTGCTTCTGTATATTTGGGGACCGAAAAAAATCTTTTATCATTATTTTTGAAGAGTTAAATAAGGGGGAGATAACTGGTGCTTCTGTATATTTAATGGCCGAAAAAAATCTTTTATCTTTATTTTTGAAGAGTTTAATAAGGGGGAGATAACTGGTGCTTCTGTATATTTTAGGGCCGAAAAAAATCTTTTATCTTTATTTTTGAAGAGTTAAATAAGGGGGAGATAACTGGTGCTTCTGTATATTTTAGGGCCGAAAAAAAATCTTTTATCTTTATTTTTGAAGAGTTAAAATAAGGGGGAGATAACTGGTGCTTCTGTATATTTTAGGGCCGAAAAAAAATCTTTTATCTTTATTTTTGAAGAGTTAAATAAGGGGGAGATAACTGGTGCTTCTGTATATTTTAGGGCCGAAAAAAAATCTTTTATCTTTATTTTTGAAGAGTTAAATAAGGGGGAGATAACTGGTGCTTCTGTATATTTTAGGGCCGAAAAAAATCTTTTATCTTTATTTTTGAAGAGTTAAATAAAGGGGAGATAACTAGTGCTTCTGTATATTTTAGGGCCGAAAAAAAAACTCTTATCTTTATTTTTGAAGAGTTAAATAAGGGGGAGATAACTGGTGCTTCTGTATATTTTAGGACCGGAAAAAAATCTTTTATCTTTATTTTTGAAGAGTTAAATAAGGGGGAGATAACTGGTGCTTCTGTATATTTTAGGGCCGAAAAAAAATCTTTTATCTTTATTTTTGAAGAGTTAAATAAGGGGGAGATAACTGGTGCTTCTGTATATTTTAGGGCCGAAAAAAAATCTTTTATCTTTATTTTTGAAGAGTTAAATAAGGGGAGATAACTGGTGCTTCTGTATATTTTAGGCCCGGAAAAAAAAATCTTTTATCTTTATTTTTGAAGAGTTAAATAAGGGGGAGATAACTGGTGCTTCTGTATATTTTAGTGCCGAAAAAAATCTTTTATCTTTATTTTTGAAGAGTTAAATAAAGGGGAGATAACTGGTGCTTCTGTATATTTTAGGGCCGAAAAAAATCTTTTATCTTTATTTTTGAAGAGTTAAATAAGGGGGAGATAACTGGTGCTTCTGTATATTTTAGGGCCGAAAAAAAATCTTTTATCTTTATTTTTGAAGAGTTAAATAAGGGGGAGATAACTGGTGCTTCTGTATATTTTAGGGCCGAAAAAAATCTTTTATCTTTATTTTTGAAGAGTTAAATAAGTGGGAGATAACTGGTGCTTCTGTATATTTTAGGGCCGAAAAAAAATCTTTATCTTTATTTTTGAAGAGTTAAATAAGGGGGAGATAACTGGTGCTTCTGTATATTTTAGGCCCGGAAAAAAAAATCTTTTATCTTTATTTTTGAAGAGTTAAATAAGGGGGAGATAACTGGTGCTTCTGTATATTTTAGGGCCGAAAAAAAATCTTTTATCTTTATTTTTGAAGAGTTAAATAAGGGGGAGATAACTGGTGCTTCTGTATATTTTAGGGCCGAAAAAAAATCTTTTATCTTTATTTTTGAAGAGTTAAATAAGGGGGAGATAACTGGTGCTTCTGTATATTTTAGGCCCGGAAAAAAAAATCTTTTATCTTTATTTTTGAAGAGTTAAATAAAGGGGAGATAACTGGTGCTTCTGTATATTTTAGGGCCGAAAAAAAATCTTTTATCTTTATTTTTGAAGAGTTAAATAAGTGGGAGATAACTGGTGCTTCTGTATATTTTAGGGCCGAAAAAAAATCTTTTATCTTTATTTTTGAAGAGTTAAATAAAGGGGAGATAACTGGTGCTTCTGTATATTTTAGGCCCGGAAAAAAAAAATCTTTTATCTTTATTTTTGAAGAGTTAAATAAGGGGGAGATAACTGGTGCTTCTGTATATTTTAGGGCCGAAAAAAAATCTTTTATCTTTATTTTTGAAGAGTTAAATAAGGGGGAGATAACTGGTGCTTCTGTATATTTTAGGGCCGAAAAAAAAATCTTTATCTTTATTTTTGAAGAGTTAAATAAGGGGGAGATAACTGGTGCTTCTGTATATTTTAGGGCCGAAAAACAAACTTTTATCTTTATTTTTGAAGAGTTAAATAAGGGGGAGATAACTGGTGCTTCTGTATATTTTAGGGCCGAAAAAAAATCTTTTATCTTTATTTTTGAAGAGTTAAATAAGGGGGAGATAACTGGTGCTTCTGTATATTTTAGGGCCGAAAACAAATTTTTATCTTTATTTTTGAAGAGTTAAATAAGGGGGAGATAACTGGTGCTTCTGTATATTTTAGGGCCGAAAAAAAATCTTTTATCTTTATTTTTGAAGAGTTAAATAAGGGGGAGATAACTGGTGCTTCTGTATATTTTAGGGCCGAATAAAAAAATCTTTTATCTTTATTTTTGAAGAGTTAAATAAGGGGGAGATAACTGGTTCCTCTGTATATTTTAGGGCCGAATAAAAAAATCTTTTATCTTTATTTTTGAAGAGTTAAATAAGGGGAAGATAACTGGTGCTTCTGTATATTTTAGGGCCGAAAAAAAAATCTTTTATTTGTATTTTTGAAGAATCAAATAAAGGGGAGATTACTCAAAGTTTTCTCCTGCGCTTTTTAAAAAAATAGATTTTGATGCTCTGAACTTGGAAGTTATTTTACATTTAACCCGAGATAATGTCAAACTAATAGATTTTTTGCGCACAGATTAATTTCAGATGCGGAAATCTGCATCCGGTGTAAACTTGTGTTAATTACGGCAGCCGTGGCGCCAATGCAAACCAAGGAAAGCCAGAGAATGAATACTAGGTTATCCTGGCGTGTTTTGAATGCGATGGAATCAACCACTTAGCTAGGGATTGTCTCGCTCGGCACGACAGACGGAGAGCTCGGGACTCCCAAATGTGGAGAAGTGGTGTACGTTTTTAGCGATGTGAAGGACAAGGTCACACTCTCTTGGATTGTCTAGAATAAGGTTTAGGAGACGACAGCTATGCGCCGGCTACTTCCCCCAGACAAGATGTGAACTTGGTGCTGCCAACTATAAGAGTATTGATTTACTCCTCTCCAGGAGTTAGGCACAAGGCCAGTTTTTATCTTACTCCCACAAGTAAGATGTGACCCAAGGTCGGGTCGAGAAAGTGGGGTTTAAAAATTGCCTGGGCAGTTCCGTCGGCATTTCCCGTTAAAGGCGCCCCAGGCAGTAAGCAATAAACTTACTCCTCCCTAAAGAGGGGAGGCAAAGCCTGGGAAGGTGGACCTCTCAGAACTGCACAGGACAGACCCATTGACCGGCGTAGATCAAGACCCGAAGGCCAAGACAACACCAGTATGGGGTGCAGTATCCATCGGAACAGATACTACACTTTGATCTTAGCCAAAAGGCGAAGTATAAGAGTAGCTGTGAACGGGAAAGAGTGCATTGCTCGAATTGATTGTGGGTCTTCTTGCACGATAGTGCGCAAAAAGTGTGTGCTGAACGTGGCCAAAGAAGACCATCGAGGTGTGCACTATTGGCAGGAGAATGCAGACATGTGGAGTTGGGTCTGTTAGAATCCAACTGGAGAGTGGACGTGCAGTTGTAATTGAGATCTTGGTAATTATAGGACGCACTTTTGATTTATTCTGCTGGACGACAGCCATCAACAGAAGCAGCCCTCTCGGGGGTCCTAGCTTTGGTTCAACGTTTTGATGAGGATAGACATGATAAAAGCTGTTGTAATTGAGATCTTGATGGACCCACATTGAGGGACCCGCTTTGACGTGATAAAAGCTGTTGTAATTGAGATCTTGGTGGACCCACTTTGAGGGACCTGCTTTGACGTGATAAAAGCAGTTGTAATTGAGATCTTGGTAGACCCACTTTGAGGGACCCGCTTTGACGTGATAAAAGCTGTTGTAATTGAGATCTTGGTGGACTCACTTTGAGGGACATGCTTTGACGTGATAAAAGCTGTTGTAATTGAGATATTGGTGAACCCACTTTGAGGAACCCGCTTTGACGTGATAAAAGCTGTTGTAATTGAGATATTGGTGGACCCACTTTGAGGAACCCGCTTTGACGTGATAAAAGCTGTTGTAATTGAGATCTTGGTAGACCCACTTTGAGGGACCCGCTTTGACGTGATAAAAGCTGTTGTAATTGAGATCTTCGTGGACCCACTTTGAGGGACCCGCTTTGACGTGATAAAAGCTGTTGTAATTGAGATCTTGATGGACCCATTTTGGGGGACCCGCTTTGACGTGATAAAAGCAGTTGTAATTGAGATCTTGGTGGACCCACTTTGAGGGACCCGCTTTGACGTGATAAAAGCTGTTGTAATTGATATCTTGGGGGACCTGCTTTAACGTGATAAAAGCTGTTGTAATTGAGATCTTGGTGGACCCACTTTGAGGGACCCGCTTTGACGTGATAAAAGCAGTTGTAATTGAGATCTTGGTGGACCCACTTTGAGGTACCCGCTTTGACATGATAAAAGCTGGTGTAATTGAGATCTTGATGGACCCACTTTGAGGGACCCGCTTTGACGTGATAAAAGCAGTTGTAATTGAGATCTTGATGGACCCACTTTGAGGGACCCGCTTTGACGTGATAAAAGCTGTTGTAATTGAGATCTTGGTGGACCCACTTTGAGGGACCCGCTTTGACGTGATAAAAGCAGTTGTAATTAAGATCTTGATGAACCCACTTTGAGGTACCCGCTTTGACGTGATAAAAGCTGGTGCAATTGAGATCTTGGTGGACCCATTCTAAAGGACCCGCTTTGACGTGATAAAAGCTGTTGTAATTGAGATCTTGATGGACCCACTTTGAGGGACCCGCTTTGACGTGATAAAAGCTGTTGTAATTGAGATCTTGATGGACCCACTTTGAGGGACCCGCTTTGACGTGATAAAAGAAGTTATAATTGACATCTTGAAGGACCCACTTTGAGGGACCCACTTTGACGTGATAAAAGCTGTTGTAATTGAGATCTTCGTGGACCCACTTTGAGGGACCCGCTTTGACGTGATTAAAGCTGTTGTAATTTAGATCTTGGTGGACTCACTTTGAAAAACCCGCTTTGACGTGATAAAAGCTGTTGTAATTGATATCTTGGGGGACCCACTTTAACGTGATAAAAGCTGTTGTAATTGAGATCTTGGTAGCCCCACTTTGAGGGACCCGCTTTGACGTGATAAAAGCAGTTGTAATTGAGATCTTGGTGGACCCACTTTGAAAAACCCGCTTTGACGTGATAAAAGCTGTTGTAATTGAGATCTTGGTGGACCCACTTTGAGGGACCCGCTTTGACGTGATAAAAGCTGTCGTAATTGATATCTTGGGGGACCCGCTTTAACGTGATAAAAGCTGTTGTAATTGAGATCTTGGTGGACCCACTTTGAGGGACCCGCTTTGATGTGATAAAAGCTGTTGTAATTGAGATCTTGGTAGACCCATATTGAGGGACCCGCTTTGACGTGATAAAAGCTGTTGTAATTGAAATCTTGATGGACCCATTTTGGGGGACCCGCTTTGACGTGATAAAAGCAGTTGTAATTGAGATCTTAATGGACCCACTTTGAGGGACCCGCTTTGACGTGATAAAAGCTGTTGTAATTGATATCTTGGGGGACCTGCTTTAACGTGATAAAAGCTGTTGTAATTGAGATCTTGGTGGACCCACTTTGAGGTACCCGCTTTGACGTGATAAAAGCAGTTGTAATTGAGAGCTTTGTGGACCCACTTTGAAGGACCCGCTTTGACGTGATAAAAGCAGTTGTAATTGAGATCTTGATGGACCCATTTTAAGGGACCCGCTTTGACCTGATAAAAGCAGTTGTAATTGAGATCTTGATGGACCCACTTTGAGAGACCCGCTTTGACGTGATAAAAGCAATTGTAATTGAGATCTTGGTAGACCCACTTTGAGGGACCCGCTTTGACGTGATAAAAGCTGTTGTAATTGAGATCTTGGTGGACCCATTTTGAGGGACCTGCTTTGACGTGATAAAAGCAGTTGTAATTGAGATCTTGGTGGACCCACTTTGAGGGACCCGCTTTGACGTGATAAAAGCTGGTGCAATTGAGATCTTGGTGGACCCACTTTGAGGGACCCGCTTTGACATGATAAAAGCAGTTGTAATTGAGATCTTGATGGACCCACTTTGAGGGGCCCGCTTTGACGTGATAAAAGCAGTTGTAATTATGATCTTGGTGGACCCACTTTGATGGACCCGCTTTGACGTGATAAAAGCTGTTGTAATTGAGATCTTGGTGGACCCACTTTGAGGGACCCGCTTTGACGTGATAAAAGCAGTTGTAATTGAGATCTTGGTGGACCCACTTTGAGGGACCCGCTTTGACGTGATAAAAGCCCTAGGTGGAGTATCCATCTTCAGGTCAAGGGATGGCCAATTTCTTGATGATCCAGTTTTGTTTGCGTTGCTGTGCCAGCCCTTATCATTGAAAAACCCGATTTTTGAGCAGACTTTGACAAACAACGAAATGAATAGACTGCTACATAGAAATGAACAGAAGGCAAGGCTCCTGACAAGCTAAAAAAAACTGAGTATCAAAGAAGGCTTGCTTGCTTCCTATGACGAACCAAAGCTAGGACCCCCGAGAGGGCTGCTTCAGTTGATGGCTGTCGTCGAGCAGAATAAATCAAAAGTGCATCCTATAATAGACAGGAACTGAACGTCCATGTGCAGATGCATATACTGCAGATGCATATACTGCAGATGCATTTACTGCAGATGCAGATGGTTGCACCAACAAACTAAGAGAATGGAGACGGCGAGGATCAAATATAGCGTTGCTCGATCTCTGATCTGGTTATCTTCAAATGTGCATTGGTGCGTCACTTTGGCCCTAGCGTTCTTTTCAAAGGGTATTATTCAACTAGTGATTTTTATTCTTTTGGAATTGTTTTAAATATTATCTTTTGCTGAAAAGTAATATTTTGTTTTCTGAACATCATTAGCTTTTTTTGCAATCTTGTTTTCTTTCGCTGCTAATTTTTGCTGCATTTTAGTTTAAGAAAATTTCAGTTTTATTAAAAACAGCAACAAAAATATTACTTTCAGCTGGATGAAAAAATGAGTTTGTTTTTAGTAATAAGATGACGCGTAGAATATTTTTTCGTGATTGTCTTAGTGTCTTTATCTGAACTCTACATGTGGGCTCTCGGGGCTTATTCCTCCCCAATTCATATCTATGATGTGGGGCTCCCACTCGGAGACTACTCTTTATAAACAAATCAATGTGTTACTTTTTTTTAATCACCGAAAAATCAGAATCATCTAATTTTAATAAATATTTCACTAGTTATTCAA
>OY744555.1:35541064-35548564 GCA_963556195.1 Sepiola atlantica
GCCCAAAGGAGGGCGAAACTCGAGTCTAGGACTTCCGGTTTGTTTCTTTTCATAGGTTGTGGGCTGCGGTGTTGTCTGATTGTGGAAATAATTATATATATATATATATATATATATATATATATATATATATATATAGTCATCCACATACAGACTGTTTCACTGTATCACAGCTCTTCAGTGCGGATATACCAGTTAGTGCCTCAAGCCATGATTGAAACTCAACCGGCGAGCTGACAGTCGGCGCCCCTACCCCTGCGCTATCATACGACACTGACTGAATGTAAGTGATATCTCAATGTAAACATTGTCAAGTGCCGGGAGCTCAAATTAGTTTTAACTAACGAGCTATGCATTAAAGCTAATGGAAGTTGGCGATATCATTACAAATAAGCTCTACCCAAAGGGAGCTTTTATATAGTCATCTACATACAGACTGTTTCGCTGTATCACAGCTCTTCAATGTGGCTAGACCAGTTAGTGCCTCAAGCCGGGATTGAAACTCAACCGTCGAGTTGACAGTATATATATATATATATATATATATATATATATATATATATATATATATATATATATATATTAGTAAAGTATGAAAATATATTTATGGCAATTAAGCTATACAGAGACGTCCGCGTTTCATCCCATTTTTAACCCATGCATATTTAAAAAGAGGGAGAAAACTGCTCAAAGTAATGTCTTATATGAAAAATCTGTTTGCAGGATATGAAAAAATTGTAAAATCTTTCTCTACCGGACTAAAAAAACACAACACAGATCTATACATCTCTCAAGAAACTCAAAAATCTCATCAAATTTCCAACATTTAAATTACAAATCCTGAAATACAACCGATTTTAGTTGAGACAAAGAATTTTTGTAGGCGGGATGCTGTTTCTGCCACCAACCGAGTGTGGTGATGGGGACGAGTGTTTTTATCAAGACGCCAGCAGTTTGCTCTTGATCAGAATATTTCAAAGGAAAATGCTATCCAAATGACTCAACAAGTGACATCATGTCTGGCATACGTCTACCAATCCCATCAAATGTACCATTCCAGTCGTCGATGCTACAGCACTAGTGTATAATACAAAATCTTTCCACTAATCAGCAATTAATTATCATGTTTTAAAATGTTTACAATATCTCTGCTTCTATGTGTCTTGATTTACATAATTTAGGAAAATGTTGGATTTCTTGTGCTATTGGCTGGCACATGGTTAAAAGTTTGAATTCACAATATGGCTGACATGTTAAAATGTTTTTTAGTAAATCTCTTTCAATACAAACACTTATATAAAATTTTAAAATACCAGGGTGTTGTCTAGCGCAAAAGTTCCTAATTTCATCACCCCAAAATGTTCTGTTTTGTTCATTAAATTTTTTTTTTGGGGGGGGGGGGGGGTATTAATAAGTCATTTGAGCTTTTAACTCATAAATATTCAGACTGAGGAAGTAAAATGCTTTAAAACAGGTCCAAACAGATAAATTCGATCGCCTTGTATAAAAACTGAAAAAGATTAGAAAATAGAAAAAACTCAGAGAATTAAATTTGTTAGAATGATTGTGAAAAAGAGTGCAAGATATAATTTAAGGTTCCCCACTTTAAATTATATCTTGCACTCTTTTTCACAATTTTTTTTTGTTTGAACAAAACAGAACATTTGGGAGTGATGAAATTAGGAACTTTTTGCACTAGACAACACCCTGCAGGAGGTCTGGTATTTTTTTAAGAATTGAGAAAGAAATGGTGCGTAAGATGAAGAAGAGAAAGGTTAGAAGAGCCTCAGGTGGTGTTGCAGAAATGTTGAAGGCTCGCAGATTTGTGAAAAAGGCAATGTTCACAGACTTGACGAATCATATCATTTCTATGAAGAGGTTATCCTGAAAGGCTGGGAATTTAATACAATTGTGAACTGTTACAAAGATAAAGGGGAAGCTCTAGATAGAGGTAATAACAGAGGTTTAAAGTTGATGGATCAAGTTGATGGATCAATTTAATGGATCAAGTTGATGGATCAAGTTGATGGATCAAGTTAATGGATCAAGTTGATGGATCAATTTAATGGATCAAGTTGATGGATCAAGTTGATGGATCAAGTTAATGGATCAAGTTGATGGATCAAGTTGATGGATCAATTTAATGGATCAAGTTGATGGATCAAGTTGATGGATCAAGTTGATGGATCAATTTAATGGATCAAGTTGATGGATCAAGTTGATGGATCAATTTAATGGATCAAGTTGATGGATCAAGTTGATGGATCAGATCCTGAAAGTGATTGAGAATAATTGAGCAACAAATAAGTCAGATAAGCATAGAAGAAATGCAGTTTGGTTTTATGCCTAGGCAGTACCACTGGTACTATACTTATCTTGAGACAAATGCACGAGAAGTACCTGTAGTATCTTACATTTAGAAACAACAACAATGTATCATAGTTACCTCCCTTACATTGTGTAATAATCTCCCTTTGTATATTTCTCATGCATATATAAACGAATGCTGACGTAGATTGCTCTCTTGGTAGAAGGTCTCGGAAGCGTAAACATCAACCATGTCTCTCTCTTATTCATTTCACGTTCTCTGCTTCGCATTGTATGTATATGTATCTATTACGTCGCGAGCCGAATACTAATAGATTCACATAACAATTGACAAGCGAGAACACTATAGTACCTTAGTAAGAAGAACCTTTATTTTGTTTTTGTAGATCTAGAGAAAGCATTTGTCAGAATGTCAAAGGAAGTTTTCTGATGGACATTGTGTAAACTAGAGACAAAACGAGTGGTAAGTGAAGGTTGTTCAAGCAATGTACAGAAATGCTCAGTTGTGTAAGAATTAACAGCACATTTAGTGACAGCTTTAATCTTAAAGTATGTGTACATCAGGGTTCTATACTGAGTCTGTTACTATTTATTTTCATAGTGAAGGTTGTTCAAGCAATGTACAGAAATGCTCAGTTGTGTAAGAATTAACAGCACATTCAGTGACAGCTTTAATCTTAAAGTATGTGTACATCAGGGTTCTATACTGAGTCTGTTACTATTTATTTTCATAGTGAAGGTTGTTCAAGCAATGTACAGAAATGCTCAGTTGTGTAAGAATTAACAGCACATTCAGTGACAGCTTTAATCTTAAAGTATGTGTACATCAGGGTTCTATACTGAGTCTGTTACTATTTATTTTGATAGTGAAGGTTGTTCAAGCAATGTACAGAAATGTTCAAAGTCGTATCAGAATTAACAGCACTATTAGTGACAGCTTTAATCTTAAAGTATGTGTACATCAGGGTTCTATACTGAGTCTGTTACTATTTATTTTGATAGTGAAGGTTGTTCAAGCAATGTACAGAAATGTTCAAAGTCGTAAGAATTAACAGCACATTCAGTGACATCTTTAATATTAAAGTATGTGTACATCAGGGTTCTATACTGAGTCTGTTACTATTTATTTTGTTAGTGAAGGTTGTTCAAGCAATGTACAGAAATGTTCAAAGTCGTGTAAGAATTAACAGCACATTCAGTGACAGCTTTAATCTTAAAGTATGTGTACATCCGGGTTCTATACTGAGTCTGTTACTATTTATTTTGTTAGTGAAGGTTGTTCAAGCAATGTACAGAAATGCTCAGTCGTGTCAGGATTAACAGCACTATTAGTGACATCTTTAATCTTAAAGTATGTGTACATCAGGGTTCTATACTGAGTCTGTTACTATTTATTTTGATAGTGAAGGTTGTTCAAGCAATGTACAGAAATGCTCAGTCGTGTAAGAATTACCAGCACTATTAGTGACAGCTTTAATCTTAAAGTATGTGTACATCAGGGTTCTATACTGAGTCTGTTACTATTTATTTTGTTAGTGAAGGTTGTTCAAGCAATGTACAGAAATGTTCAAAGTCGTGTAAGAATTACCAGCACATTCAGTGACAGCTTTAATCTTAAAGTACGTGTACATCAGGGTTCTATACTGAGTCTGTTACTATTTATTTTGATAGTGAAGGTTGTTCAAGCAATGTACAGAAATGCTCAGTCGTGTAAGAATTAACAGCACTATTAGTGACAGCTTTAATCTTAAAGTATGTGTACATCAGGGTTCTATACTGAGTCTGTTACTATTTATTTTGATAGTGAAGGTTGTTCAAGCAATGTACAGAAATGTTCAAAGTCGTAAGAATTAACAGCACATTCAGTGACATCTTTAATATTAAAGTATGTGTACATCAGGGTTCTATACTGAGTCTGTTACTATTTATTTTGTTAGTGAAGGTTGTTCAAGCAATGTACAGAAATGTTCAAAGTCGTGTAAGAATTAACAGCACATTCAGTGACAGCTTTAATCTTAAAGTATGTGTACATCAGGGTTCTATACTGAGTCTGTTACTATTTATTTTGTTAGTGAAGGTTGTTCAAGCAATGTACAGAAATGCTCAGTCGTGTCAGGATTAACAGCACTATTAGTGACATCTTTAATCTTAAAGTATGTGTACATCAGGGTTCTATACTGAGTCTGTTACTATTTATTTTGATAGTGAAGGTTGTTCAAGCAATGTACAGAAATGTTCAAAGTCGTGTAAGAATTACCAGCACATTCAGTGACAGCTTTAATCTTAAAGTACGTGTACATCAGGGTTCTATACTGAGTCTGTTACTATTTATTTTGTTAGTGAAGGTTGTTCAAGCAATGTACAGAAATGCTCAGTTGTGTAAGAATTAACAGCACATTCAGTGACAGCTTTAATCTTAAAGTATGTGTACATCAGGGTTCTATACTGAGTCTGTTACTATTTATTTTGTTAGTGAAGGTTGTTCAAGCAATGTACAGAAATGTTCAAAGTCGTGTAAGAATTACCAGCACATTCAGTGACAGCTTTAATCTTAAAGTATGTGTACATCAGGGTTCTATACTGAGTCTGTTACTATTTATTTTGATAGTGAAGGTTGTTCAAGCAATGTACAGAAATGTTCAAAGTCGTGTAAGAATTACCAGCACATTCAGTGACAGCTTTAATCTTAAAGTACGTGTACATCAGGGTTCTATACTGAGTCTGTTACTATTTATTTTGTTAGTGAAGGTTGTTCAAGCAATGTACAGAAATGCTCAGTTGTGTAAGAATTAACAGCACATTCAGTGACAGCTTTAATCTTAAAGTATGTGTACATCAGGGTTCTATACTGAGTCTGTTACTATTTATTTTGTTAGTGAAGGTTGTTCAAGCAATGTACAGAAATGTTCAAAGTCGTGTAAGAATTAACAGCACATTCAGTGACAGCTTTAATCTTAAAGTACGTGTACATCAGGGTTCTATACTGAGTCTGTTACTATTTATTTTGATAGTGAAGGTTGTTCAAGCAATGTACAGAAATGCTCAGTCGTGTAAGAATTAACAGCACTATTAGTGACAGCTTTAATCTTAAAGTATGTGTACATCAGGGTTCTATACTGAGTCTGTTACTATTTATTTTGTTAGTGAAGGTTGTTCAAGCAATGTACAGAAATGTTCAAAGTCGTGTAAGAATTAACAGCACTATTAGTGACAGCTTTAATATTAAAGTAGGAGTACATCCGGGTTCTGTACTGCGTCTGTTGCTTTTCATTTGTATCTTAGAAATATTGTTCAGAGAGTTCCGTACGGGTTTTCTGGAAGAGATGCTGCATGCTGATGCTTTAGTGCTTGCCTGTGAAGCAATGGAAGGTCGACTTGTTAAGTTAAAAACTTGGAGGAATGCTATGGAAAGTAAAGATATGAAAGTGAATGTCACTAACACCAAAGCGATGATCAGTGGATTACAGTATTGGAAATCCATCAGAAAAAGGAAAGTTCCGATGCTCAGTTCAGGAAAGAGAGTCAACGGGTGCAACTCAATTTTTTGTTGTACTTGCAAGTGTAGCAGTTACCTCCTACTTTCAAACATAACTACACCGGTTGGCCGTTAGGTGTCGCTTTTTCACCAACAGGTGGCGCTGAAAATCGACACCAGAGTTATCTGCCCTTCGGATTATAAAAACCGGTGCAAACGGAAAATCACCCTTTTGTCTATTCAACTTGCCTCGGCAGAATGACGCTGACACCAGCGCTCCGTCTCACTCCCTCTTGTCTATTCAACTAGCCTCGCAGAACGACGCTGACACTAGCGCTCCGTCTCACGCTCTTTTCTCTTCAACTGGCCTCGGCAAAGCAACAACCAACACACGTTTCTTCCATCAACACGTGTTTCAAACAACGGTAAGAGTTCTCAACTCATTTTTTTGTGTACGGCTTTCAAAGACTTTTCCCACGCCGGACTCATTTTCTTCACATACGCATCTCAAGAACTGTTTCTTATCGACATACATACACCACACACCTCATCATTCCACGTACACACACGTTCAATAAACCGTATTTGAACTACCTCATTTTGTTTATTAATTATTACTCTGTCTTTGCATGCAACATTGCTTGATTTAACGAACATGCTAATAGTCGGGGAACACGACCCTCGATCCGAACACAAGAATTGGGAACACAAGAAGTACAGTATAATTACTGGTAGGTTGAGAGATGATAACTAGTTTGTGTGCAAGAAATGTAAGACAATGAGGACGGATGAAAACTCAAATGTGGTAAAAATGTGGATGGCATTGAGTTATTGAGTTTGTTGAGAAATTTTGCTACTTTGATGATACCATTGGAGCATGGAGCAGGCGCTAGTGTAACAGCAAGAATTAGGAGCGAATGGAGGAAGTTTAGGGCATTTTTGCCATTACTAACCAGCAGAGCGTTATCACTGTCGACCAAGGGAATAGTCTATCAGGCATGTGTATGCAGTGTGATGGTGTGTGGAAATGAAATCTGGCCAGTGAGGATTGAGGACATGCGTTGCATGGAGAGAAACTATATGAAATTGATACGATGGATGTGTAATGTGAGTCTTAGACAAGCTTCGATCTGATGACCTCAGAGGAAGATTAAATCTGGGCAGTATAAGGAGATGTGTGCAGAACAGGAGCCTTCGATGGTTTGGTCACATTGAAAGAATGGATGAGAGTTCGATGATATGGTTGAAAAAATGGATGAGAGTTCTTAGGTTAATAGCTGTAGAACAATTGAGGTAGCAGGGTCAGCCCACAGAGGAAGGTCAAGAAAAACATGAACTGATAAGGATGGACTTGAGAGAAAGAGGGATATAGACCTGACCAGAGATAGGTTAGTTTAGAAGTCAATTTCTCAAAGCTGTCCAACAAATGCTCGCATGTAAAACGGATATTAAAGCAATGATGATGATGACGATGATGATGATGGTGATGATGATGACGACGACGACGACGACGATGATGATGATGATGATGATGATGATGATGATGACGATGACGATGACGATGACGATGACGACGATGATGACGACGATGATGATGATGATGATGATGATGATGATGATGACGATGACGATGACGACGATGATGATGATGATGATGATGATGATGATGACGATGATGATGATGACGACGACGGTGA